>CM022946.1:53674145-53759499 GCA_012931725.1 Litsea cubeba
TAATTTATAAGTAGTTTAGTTATTAGTTAAATTTAAATTGTTACAGTTACGTTACAAAGTTACAGTTTAATAGTCGATATCGACTATTTCTGTAAATTTCAATGTTCATCTAGATAGTCGATATCGACTACTACAGTCATTTCTATGTTACAGTTAAATGGTCGACATCGACTATTACATTAAATTTCTGTGTTCAGTTAAATAGTCAATATCGACTACTACTGTAATTTCTATGTTTCAGTTAAATAGTCGATATCGACTATTGGTTAGATGTTTTCTCACTATTCAATTCCAATATGAGGACACCTAAAAAATACATCATCGTCATCAAAAGCATACATTCATTTGCATTAAATAATTCCCATCTAAAAGGGGACATCCACATGAACCATTAAATGAATACCAATACATTAGATGTAAAAACTTTGGCATTAAATAGTTACACAAAAGTTTTTACAAAAGAAGGTACAAGTTCACAAAGGATTCATTGCTCCTCAGTCAACCTCTCCGTCTGCTGTCCAAAACCTTTTACAAAACTACTCTTAACCAGCCAAACAATATGATCAAACCGGCAAGTTCAACAAGTTCAGAAGATTCAGCCTATTAGCATTCACCTGCCAACTTCTCTTGAATATTTCAATTACAATTTTGCTACGGAAGTAAGGGATGTCGGACTGTTTAAATGTGATGGGACGGCGATGAACACACTGCTCTACGAATGCAACAATGAATACTCCGCAGTCATTACCATTGTCTTGGTGAGGAATGTCTTCCTTGATCAGTATAGGCCACAAAAATGGATCCGTCCAGCCAAAATGCATGTACATAGAATTCAACCACCCGATCTGCAACAATATCAAATGGGGGGATTATCATAGGTGATGTCGACAAAACATCTGATGAATGTTTTTTAGGATCATAAACCTTACTTACAAGCATAAACAATACTTATAAACTGCTCAGCTTTACTCTGTGACAAACGATCACCAGGCAAACTGTTGTAGAACTCCCACCTTCGTTCATCAACGTAGCCCACCACCAATGTGAAATGGTTCCTGTAGTGGTCCTAGTGGAGCATAAACACTAGTGTTTGTGCCTCCCGGGCTTCCCATACTCTATAACCTGATGGACCGGCGCTTCCGCTCGGTTCTACCGAGGTCGGCGGACGTGGGAGTCCGTTTGGGTCCGACCCTTTCGTAACCGGGGGGCAGAGGGGTGCATCAACATTTCTTTTGTGTGGGTGTGCCAGATTTTCTATTTTACTTGGAATTGCAAGTGGTGATCCGGAGATCAACCTTCGCAAGTAAAAAGGAAATCAACTTCTTTCAAGTTTTCCATTGCACATATATTAAGAAAAGAGACATTTTCTTGATTTACCGTGAAAGGCGATTTTTTGGCATTTATAGCCGATTTTGGCGTTCATAGCCGATTTTGGCGTTTATAGCCGATTTACAATCATTATCAATAATGAAAGACAAGAGTTGTGATTTTTGTCTCTTTTGAAAAACTACAAACTACAATGAAAAGCAAGAAAAGGAGGATCTAACTTCTCAGGAGATTGTGGGGGACCCGTTCAGATTGACGGTCGCAAGCCATATGTGGACTTCGCCATCATCCATGCAGATGAGAACAGAGGATGCTATTGAGTCGCTTGGCTTGGCTATAACTTCAGGTTTTAGAGGACAAAGACCAAGAGGAGGTCCTATGTCCAATAAAAGCCAAGTAGACGGGTTGAAAAGCCACGTCTAAGCCATTGGAGGAAGAAGGAGAAGGCAAGGACCGTGGGGGGGGGGGGGGTACCCCCAGGGACTTTTGTCACCCTTGTAGCGGTGGTCGGTGTAGAACTTCGCAAGTTTTCTCTCTTTTTTTCTCTTAGATTTCTGATGCCTTTTTCTCTTTCTGAGTTTTTCGGATTTTCTGCAGTCTGTTGTGTGTTTGTTTTCTTCTTGGAGTGCTCTCCTATTTATAAGCTTTTGGTAGCCATTTATGAGGGTTTATGGGCTTTTATTGTCATTAAGCCGCATAATGGGAGGAGTTTACAGGATTAATTCCTTTATTTTCTAACTCCTTTTTCTTGGCTTCGATTGGCCGGAGGAGATTGAGGGCATTTAATCGCCTTTAATCGCCAGGATGGGAGGAGTTTCATGGGTTAAATGTAGAGATGTCAAGTGGGCCGTGCCGCCCGCTAGTCAACGGGCCGTGGCACGGCACGGCCCAGCTGGGCACGGCCCATGACGCGGGCCGTGCTGGGCCGAGCTGCGCAGGCCTGCTGGCCCATTAGGCACGGCCCGCCAGCCTGTGGGCCAGCCCCTGTGGCCCGCCAGGCCCGCCAGGATCGGCCCGCCAGGCCCGCCAAAAAAATTATTTTTTATATTTTTTTTAATTTATAAAAATCTAATTCCCAGCCAACTAACAACCCTAGGCATTTTCTAATAAAAAAAACACTTACATAACTTGGTAAGGTAGGACTTTAGTGTAAATTAGTCACAACTAATAATGAGGGGCAATGTGTTTTTTGGGGAGAAGTCAATAAGGGGGAATGTTTTGGTGTGACAACACTTACCTTCCACTAAATTTGCCCCCTTGCCTTCAATAATTTAATTATAATTATTAAGCACTAACAGCCAAAGCCAATGTCTTCATTGCCTCATCGCAGTTGAGAATAAAGAGTTATCCAGTTGGGTTAGGTATGTTTTTCATTTCTCATCTATTGTCAGGATTGGATGCTATATTTCTCCTATAGAATTATGTTTCTTTTACCCATATGACTTGAGGTCTCTCAAGGGTCTAATACTCATTGGCTGGTTACAACATGACATGACTGAATAGTTGAAGTATCTAATATACGACCAAAAAATCTTTTTAGTTATAATTGAGTTATTAGACTATTAAGTTTTGAGACTTTTCATAAAGCCCATTTTCAGCTGCATGCATGACATTAGGCAGTGGATGCATCAAAAGGGAATAAGGACAATGATATGATTAATTGAGTAACAAATGTACAATACTAGGCAATAGTGCACAATGGATAGCAATAAGGATCAATACAAAGTAAACATGCTAAATGACCATCTAAGCTATGAGGAACATTCAAACAGGCTGGCGTACTACGTTCGAGTTGCGGTGGCAAAACGCACAGGATAATAGCCCGGCCATTACCTAATACCGGATTTTGGTGTTTGAATGAAAGAGTGAAAAGTTGGATAAAAAAGGTGTTAGCTTCTCATCATCATCTAAAGTGGTTAAGTTCTCATCCTAATGTTACTAATAGTTTAATATTCGTGGTTAGGTTCACATCCTCATCTAACTAGTTTTAATATTGTTTGAATAAATATTAGCATATAAAAGTTAGGTTGTCTAGTGGTTGTGTTTATCTTTCACACTAATGGTTGTGAGATCGAGTTCACCCAAACACATTATTTTTAAAAATCTATACAAATTACGCAGGTCGGGCCAACCCAACCTACGCAATCATTAAATTGGCCCGCCTAAACCTCTATTAGAAAAGAAAAAAAAAAAGAGGCACGCCTGGCCCGCGGGCCGGCCCGGACGGCCCGCTCCAGCCGCCCCACTGTGGGCCGTGCCAGGGGTTTTCCCTGGCGGGCCGTGCCGTGCCGGCCCGCTAGCTGGGGCGGGCTCAATTTGGGGCGGGCCGTGCCGGGGTTTGACATGCCTAGTTAAATGCCATGAATCTCTTGACTTGTAACTCCCGGATGCCGTCCAAAGAAAATGGATTAATGACTGTAATAAAGCTAGTCAATTAATCGCATTAAGTGGTCGCCGAGCAGTTGAAGAGTCGCGGGCCGTGCCGCATCTTTTGGGATCTTATGGCGATGGATCTTCATGTAGATCGACATCGGATGACCATGTAACTTCAGGTGTTGGTTGCCAACAGCGGGTCGGTGCCATCTGTCCTGTCGATTTCTCGATCGGGATCGGGTAGAAGCACACTTTTTTTTAGTGTTGACCGGGTTGGCGGTGTCAATGTTGATTTTGAATACTCTTGATGATTGACCCGTATTTTTGACGGATGTCAGAGGATTTGGTGTCTACATAGTAAGAATGGAATTTGGAAAGAATACCGAGAGAGTCGGGACGCTTCGAAATCGAGAAAAAACAGCGAAAAAACCGGGGTTTCCCGGGGCCCTTCGGCCCTAGGTCGCAGGGACCCTTGGGGGGTTTTCCCCCTTTTGTCCCGTTTTGTGTCCGTTTTGCTGTTTTTTCGATTCTTTTTTCTTCTATATTTTACCTTGACATTTTTGATCATTTATTGGCCTGATTTCCTTGTAGAAAACCTGATGAGAATCCTTGCATTTTATTTTGCAAAGTTTCCAATTTTCTGAGAAAGCCGAAGACTTTGTCGCTCAAAGCTGCCGATTTTCCGTCAGAAGTTGAAACTGAGTCAAACGATGTCGGAATGACCTGAAATTTGGTGTGAAGCCTCCTGAGCAATAAATAAGACCAAGCATAGGCTTTTGTTTGAGTTTTGAAGCCGTTTGGGGTCCTATCACCAGTAGACTTGCTTTTGTCGCGATGAAGATGTCGCGACTTGATGTGCGGTCAACCGATGTCTGATTGACTTGAAATTTGATAGGAAACCTATTGGAGTCATTTTAAGATGATCCATAGGCTCTGTCTTGGAAACCATGGTCTCGGGGAGCTTCGCCTCCGAGAGGCCTGATTTGGCTTTCGAGCGTCAAAGTCCGGTCAAATGTTGTCGAAATGACCTGAAATTTGATGTGTAACCCTTTGTAAGCATTTTGAAGCCGTCCATGTGCTCTATCTAATGAGTGATGGCCTCGGTGGTTCTTGCCGCCGAGAGGCTTGATTAGCTATTCGAGGGTTGATGTAGGGTCAAACGTTGTCGGTTTGACTCGGAACTTGACGTGGAGCCTTTTGGATGTATTTTGAGACCATCCATCGGCTCTGATCGAAGATTTGGTGTCTCCGATGCTTTCGCCGCCGGGAGCTCCTTTTCAGCTGCCGGAGAAGTGAAGTTAGGCCAAATGATTTTGAAATGGCCCGAAACTTCTTGTGTACTCCTCTTTTGGCTGTCTTGAAGGATCTTGCAGTTTTTGTTTGATTCTGACAAGATTTGATTTTTTGGAAGTAGCATTGCCTATTTATGGCAGGTTGCGACTTCATGTAGCTCTTTGGATCTTGAAGAGGCAAAGTGACATTTTTTTGTGTCAACAAATGCCCCCTCGAGGTTCAGCAACGAGTTGCTTAACTTTTGTAGTCGATGTGCCTCGAAGAGATTTGTGAAGGAGAGCTTGTGACTTGACCAAGAGTTTTTGAGCAGTCTTTCTTTTTGGTATTTGTAGCCTTTTGAGCTTCTAGTGGAATTTTATGGTAGTGAAAGGGATCACATACCATCTCGAGGAAAAGTTTTGAAGATGACATCAGGGATGTGGATTTGGGTTTTGACCTTGTGACCTAACAAGCTGTATGTGGCAGGTTAGGGGGTCGGGTTTGGTTTTGACCGTGTGACCCAACAAGCTGTATGTGGAATGTTGGGGGGTCGATTTTGGTTTTGATCTTGTGACCTAACAGGCTGTATGTGGCAAGTTAGGGGATCAGGTTTTGGTTTTGGTTTTGGTCTTGTGACCTAACAAGCTGTATGTGGCAAGTTAGGGGACCAGGATTTGGTTTGGATTTTTATAGAATGTCAATTTCAAGATTTTGGCTCAATTTGGTATATGAGGCTGGATGGTTTGATTTTTGGAAGCTCATGGGGCTTGGAATTCTCTTTTGTATGGTCGAATCAACTCAAAAGAGGCATGGAACCATTTTTGTATGCTCTTGGTAAGAGGGATTTCTCTTTGACTAAAAGCCCAATTTTTTTTTTTTAGTGCCTAGGTGGTCAAACCTGGCTCATATGGGCTAACCCATGGGACCTTAAGCTTTTGAAATGGCTTAGATCTCATATGGTGTCATTTTTGTAAAGAATATCCAAAAATATCTCCCTTGGATAGAGAATATCTAAGAATATCTTTACTTGGAGAGAATCTCTCATGTTCCCTTTATTTTGGGAGAGAATATCTCAAGATATCTTCCTTTGGGAAAGAATCTTTCATTGATCCTATCTTTTGGGAGAAAATCTCTCATTGATTTCTTTTTGGAGAGAATCCTTCAAGATATCTTTCTTTTGGGAAAGAATCTTTCTAATTTCTTTTTTTTGGTAAGGTTACTAATTAGTAACACTTACCTCTTTCTTCTTTCCTTCTTTGGTTTGCTCTCTTCTATAAAAGCAAGGAGGAGGTTGGATCTCTTGCTCTTATTGCTTTCTTTTGCAACAATCCCAAGAGGGTTTCAAGACCAAGAGTTCTTCTTCTTCAAGATCTTCAAGACTTTTCTTCTTCTTCTCCATCAATGGCTTCAAGTAAGTTCCCTTTTTCAAGAAAACCCCATTGTAGGAAAAAAAAGTTTTTTCTTTTTTTTTTGTTTCTTTCTTTTCTTTTCTTCTTTTTTTTCACGTGTTTGCTCTTTTTTTTTTTGCACGTTTTTTTTTCATGCTTTCTTCTTTTTTTTTGCATGTTTTTCTTTTTTTTCTTTTGTACGGATCTGGCCGTACGGCCACGTGGCCTGTGGGCCAGCCCCTTTTTTTTCTTTTTTGTTTTCTTTCTCTCTTTGTTTTTTGAGAAAGTTTCTTTTCTTTTTTTTTGTTTTCTTTCTCCCCCTTTTTTCTGAGAAAGTTTCTGTTTTTTTTCTTTGTTTGCTCATCATGATAATGCATTTTTTTCAAACCAAGATGTTCCTGCATGTATATTTTTTGTAAATTGAATTGTAGCATGATGTGATCGCATACCTGAAAGTTTTCGCAAATTTGGGAATTTGGAGCTCGCAGCGATGTTGAGCCCTTCCTGATTTTGCGGAGACTTTGAGGTTTCGAAAGTTTGGAGTTTCGGAGCTCGCAGCAATGTTGAGCCCATCTTCAAGCTTTCTATTTCTTTCGGGATAGTTCCTTTTCTTCGGAATTGCCCCGGCATCATGTCAAAATTTCGCCAGATTTTTTTTAGCGAGATTCTGTCATTTTGCTGTTTGATCTTTTTCTTTTCCATCCTTTGCAGGTGGTTCTTCCAGAACGAACAAGGGTAAAGAGCCTACTACAAGCGTACATCGTCGATCTGCTAGATCTTCTAATCCGGCCGTTCAGCAGGCCTGGGAGAAGGTCCAGTATGTTGAGAGAAATCTGGAAGAGTGCGACTCCCTCAACAGAGATGAGATGAGGCAGCGACTGATCGCTCTCAAGGGAGAGGAATTCTATAAGATCATGGTAAGCAGTCGTCCATGGGTGATGGAAGATCAGAGTGTTTTACCCAAGCCTACCTTCTTCTTTGGTGATGCCGTCCCTGATGACATGACATACCAGAGGAGATGTTTTCAGTTCTCTTTCACAGCAGATGGTGAGAAGAAGACTGTTGCTACCCGGTCGACATTTGATCGCACCGTCTCGATCATGAGCCTTGCCCCCACGTGCTCTAAGAGGGAAGATCCTCCAAGCTGGGTGAGAACGACAAATGTAATCAAGACCGGGATTTTTGTTGGCGGTTCTCCTGGATATACGGAGAGGTCGCCTGTTGACATGGACCTGTTGATGCCATCCAGCAGCTACCAGGGCTCTGATTATCCGTCGGTCAATTTGAGACCGGTGGGCCTTAGTATTTTCAGCGGTGACGGCAGCAATTGGATAAAGCCTTTTCAACTTTGTGGCCGTTTCAATGCTGACTCCGAGTGGAAGTCGTGGACTGATCGCGTCCTACTGATTGGTGGCGCCGTTTTGAAGGAAGCCGGGATTTTTGATGCGGTCCGCGCCTTTAGGGAGACCGTGATCTTTTCCGACGAGGCCTTCATGGCTATGCTGGAGTCATTTCTCCCACAAACCAATACCTTCGTTGTGACGAATGGTGAGATTGGTTTCTCTTTGAAGGAGCTGGCGCCATTACTGGATTGCCCATCCTTGGCAAACTCTATGAGGAGTTTATGCCGATTGACAGCGTCCTTGAGGAGCAGTCTGAGGAGTTCAGGCTTCTGTACTTTCAGCTTGTCGCCTTCTATGATTTTTTGAAGGAGAAGGAGGGTTTGAAAGTTAGATCCAGCAGTTGGAAGAGTTCTAGCTCTTCGTTCCCTAACTTTTTTGATAGCAGGGAGTCTTCTAATAGTGTGACCCAGGAAGCCAGGGCTCAGGATCCAAGTTCGAAGAAGATCTTGGCTATGCAAGAAGAGTTGAGAGATTTCTGTGCGAGTACAAACGCCATATGTCCTGACATTGCACTGTGGAGAGATCTCGCTGTTTACCTCACTTATTGGCTTGGTGAGGCTATTTTTGCTGGAGGAGATGGAACGCACATCAGGCCGCACTGTATTTTTCCGGCTTGTCAGATGGCGTTTGGAGAGCAGCTTGCTTTGGTGCCAGCTCTTTACTCCTACCTATGTACCGAACTGCAGGCTGCTGCTTTTTTGGTTCGGCTTGGGCTCCCTATGAATAGGGTATTTTCAGCCCACATCTTTTATTCGTGGTACGTGTACCACTGTCCTGGCTTCCACCGGCTGGGTGCTGCACAGGATGATGATCCTCTGATGATTCGGCTGGCTAAGGGCAAAGCCGTGTCCGAATCACTTTTGTTTGCCCGCATGAGGATCCGACGGTTCAGGGACGTCGAGATGGGGCAGTCTTCAGTGAAGCTTTCTCCGGAGTTGCGGAAGAAGGCTTTTGATTTTGGTGCCTCCCGAGACTCTACCAGGGCAGGGTCGGGAAGGCATTACTCCTTGACGAACGCAGAGAAGGAGTGGCTTTTCAGCATACATGTCGGCACGATGGTGTACCACAGACATCTTTTTGTCGACATCCAGCCGTATGTACCCTCTCGTTTTGCTTTCCAGTTAGGTTTTTCTTAAGGCGTTGTTGGAGCGCCTTCAAGCATGGTGAAGCGCTTTGGAGGTTTATAGGATGGGAGAAATGCATGGGCTTTCTATAGTGCTGAAGACACTACAACCATGATCTCTTATCCTGTGTTGTTGACTTCCCGGACTGCCGGCTTTGCGAAGTGGTTCACGGAGAGCTTTTCGGCATATTGGGGGCTTTCCAAGAAGGAGCTTGATGTGAAGCTGGCATCTGGAAAGGGCCTTGGAAAGTCGGATGGCATCCGGCGAGAGGAAGTTTGGGCCTTCCTTTCTGGAGAGAAGCACAAGATAGGCTTTCTCGGTGACCAGGGCGTCATTGGTTCTGAAGTTGTTCGAGAAATACCCGATGAGGCTTTAGAGCAGCTAGAACAGGAGGAAGCCGAACTTGGTGCTTGGATGCAAGCGGTGCAAAGGCAAGCTTCCGTGGAGTCTAGTGGCAAGAGTAGACCATCTAGTGAGGAGTCAAGTGGGAAACCTAACTCTGACAGCGGGGCGGGTTCCTCTAAGAAGCGAGCCTGCAGGAGTAAGAGGAGGAGGATTCGTCATTGCAGCAAGGGGCAGCATGAGGACTCTCCTAACTTGGAAGTCCCTCTTACTATCAATGAGGATGTGCCAGTGGATGCTGACGAGCCTCCAGAGAAAAGAAGCCGAGAAGAAGAGACTGTCGGCGAAGGTATGATTCTTCCTTTTTCTCTTTCCATTTCTTTTCATGGGATTTTTCCATGTTCTGATTTGCTTCTTGTTTCTGCTTTTCTCTCTTTTTTTTTAGCAGAGGAAGACTTGGTGATGCCTGAGGTTCCAACCGATGAGGTGGTGACAGATCCTGTCGGGGCACCTGAAGAAGAACCGAGGGACTCTGGAGTGAATCCAGAATCTCCAATTGGTATAACTTCTTTTGCTTTTTTTTTTTGTGTCTGTGACTTGGTTTGCTAACATTTTTCTTGTCAGCTGACTTGCCACAGGATTCCGATGACTTTGAACCATCGATGGACGCAAATGTTGATGATGCTTCCGATGAGTTCATGGAGGAAGAGAGTGTTCCGCCAGTCGTCGAAAAAGGTATTTTGTAGTAATAACCCTGATAATGATTTTCAAATAGGATCATATTCATACCTTTTTGTGTTTCTTTGGCAGGTTTTGAGGTGACAGAGGAGAGTCCGTTGCTTCCTTCAGAACCAGAGCAAGGGATGCCAGAGGTCGATCCAGAGGTAGAGACTCATGGGACCAGTTCTGACACTATTGAGGAGATACCTCGTGCTGAAATTCTTTCTCCAGCAGCTCCAACTGGAAAGAGTTCTTTTGTTCCTCTTCCAACGGGGCATGACATGGGCAGCCGACCGACGGAGCGGGGCAAATCTTCAGCTGGGCCATCTCTTCTTTTTGCGAAGAAGGTGGTAGTGCGGGTTCTGAGCTCTTGGATTGAGACTCTCCTTGCTGGTCACTTGGATGCCGGATTTGGCATGATCCAGCATGTGCGTGAGATTCTCGGTGATGCCGAAGAGGCTGGTCTGGATGTCACAGGTGCCAGGGCGATCATTGATAGGATCATTGAGCTGGGTGACAAATGGTTTGAGGCCATGGGTTTGGCTGATGACCAGTTCTTCAAGGAGATGTTCCTGGATCCTGCTGATAAGGCTAAGTCTGACCTGGATGAGGCTACACAAAGCAGGAAGCAGATAGTCCGAGAGAAGAACTTAGAAGAGCTAGCCATCATTGGGCTGACACATGACCTTAACATCCTTGATAGGGAGGTCGATGAGGCCAGGAAACGTCTTGAGCATCTGCAGGCACAAGTCGCTGCCAAGTGGGCTGCAATAACAGAGGCTCGCGACAGGGAGAGTGCTCTGATTCGCCGGGTTGCCGATGCTGATCGAGTTCTTGAAAGGAGGTCTCAAGAGAGCAAACAATGGCGAACTGCTCGGGATAAGCTTCCCGGTGTGAAAGAAGGATTGCAGCATTCTCCAGCATCTCATGGCAAGTTCCTGAAGAAGCGTGCCTTGGAATCCCTGACGGCTGAGGCCAAAAGTTTGCTTGAGGAGCTGAAATCTTGGCTGGAGACCATTTTTGGCTGAGTTCCTGATTTTTGTAGCAGAAACTATCCTTCTTTTTTTTTGGTACCACATGTATTTTTTTTTGTACTTTTTTTTTTGTTTTTGCAGTGCTTGTGAACACTTTTTTTTTTGGTACCACATGTATTTTTCGGTACTTTTTTTTGTGGTGCTTGTGAACACTTTCTTTTTTTTTTGGTACCACATGTATTTTTTTTGGTACTTTTTTTTTGTTTTCCCTACGCTCACTTAAATCTTTTTGTGATGAAAGTAATTGCTAAATGGGATGTTTTTTTTTTTTCCCTATGCTCACTTAAATCTTTTTGTGATAAAAGTAATTGCTAAATGGGATGTTTTTTTTTTGTTTTCCCTACGCTCACTTAAATCTTTTTGTGATAAAACTAATTGCTAAATGGGATTTGATCAAAAGCTTGTCATTTTGTGAAAATCTTTTGTCAAATGATTGTTTTGGCATGAAAGCCAGATTTTTGTTTGTGGCATGGAAGCCTATTTTGTGGCATTGATAGCCGGTTTTGGTGGTATTGATAGCTGGGTTTTTTGAAAGCCAATTTTTTTTGTTTTGTGGCATTGATAGCCGGTTTTGTTTTGTGGCATTGATAGCCAGTTTGTGGCATTTATAGCCTATTTTGGTGTCATCTATAGCCGTTTTGTGGCATTTATAGCCGGTTTGGTTTTCAAAAATGCAAGTATCGACTAAAAGTCGCCTCCCTGCTGAATGTTCTTGCAAGTATCGATGGAATGTCGCATCCTTGCTCATTCGGTTGCGAGTATCGATGGAATGTCGCATCCTCGCGGATTTGGGTGCAAGTATCGATGGAATGTCGCATCCTTGCTTTTCAAAAATTTTGATTTTGCGGGTACTGACTTGATGTCGTTTCCCCATGATTTTTTTTTAGAAATTTACGGTTTTCTCGAACCTTTGGGTTATGGATATCAACTGAAATGTTGCGTCTCCACGGTTTTTTAGGTTTTTTCGAACCTTTGAAATTTGGATTGTGGATATCAACTGAAATGTTGCATCTCCACAGTTTCGGATTTTGCAAGTATCGACGAAATGTCGCTTCCCTGCGATTTTGGAAGTGTCGAACGTGGTTTGTATGCTTCCGATTTGTGCGAGTATCGACTAAACGTCGCTTCCCCATGGCTTTTTGAAAAACCATTTTTTTTGTTTAAAGACACCAGGGTCATAAGTTTTGACCTAAAACCATTTAGGTGGTAAAATGTAGGGTGGACTAGGGTGGAAATCCCTGAATCCGGATTTTGTTTCAAACCATGAATTTTGAGTTCAAGGGTTGAAAATTTTGGTCAAGTTAGGGAAAGGTTCCTAAACTTGGATTTTTGAACAATGAAACGATGAAAGTAAGCATTGTTTAAATTTCTAGAAATTCCAACATTTGACATGAAAATTCTAAAAAAGGTGGGTTTAGCGAGCGTGTACCTAGAAACCGGTTTTGGCCGTACAGGCATTGCTCTTACCCAGTTGGGTAAGTCTTCAAGGGTAGTATCGCTTTAAGAACTTGCCGTTGATGGGCAGCATACATCTGTCACCTTCCATGTTTAGGAGTGCGTATGCGCCATTGGAGAAAACCTTGTCGATAACGTAGGGTCCCTCCCATTTTGGATCAAATTTGCCTTTGGACTTGTGAGCGAAGATCTTTGGTCTTTTTACCGCAAGAACGAAGTCACCCTTTTTGTAGGCGCGTTGCCTGACCTTTTTGTCGAAAGATCCTACCATGCGTGCTTGGTAAAGTTCAATGCTTTGTTGAGCTTCGAGCCGTCTCTCATCGAGATTGTCCAGCTCATGGAGTCGCAATTTGACATTGCTTTCTTGAGTCATGTCATTTTGCAAAGATACCCTCAAGGAAGGAATTTGTACTTCCAAGGGCACGACAGCTTCGCATCCATAGATCAAGGAGAATGGTGTGCTATGGGTTGGTCCTCGAACGGTGGTTCGATAGGCCCACAAAGCTTCAGACAGTTTGTCACTCCAGTCTCTTTTGTGACTAGAGACCATTTTTTTGAGGATTTTGCAGAGTGTCTTGTTGAAAGCTTCTGCTAATCCGTTTGCTGCCGGATTGTATGGAGTCGAAGGACAGCTTTGAATTTTGTATTTATCGCAGAACCTGTAGAATCGATGATCCCAGAATTGTGGTCCGTTATCATGGACGAATCTTTTGGGTATGCCGAAACGACAAATGATGTTGGTGCACAGGAACTGAAGGACTGATGAGGTCTTCATTTCGTTGAACGCAAATGCTTTTGACCACTTGGAGAAATATTCAGTAGCGGCGAAGATGAAGCGATGACCTTTGCTCGAAGGGGGAGAAATAGGACCTATGATGTCCATACCCCAGGCTTCGAAAGGCCATGAAATCACTGTAGGGTGTAGCCATTCTGGAGGCATGTGAATGTAATCTCCATGAACTTGGCATTGTTGGCAACGCTTAGCAAATTGCATTGCGTCAGCTACCATGGTAGGCCAGTAATATCCTAACCTTTTTATCTGATCATAGAGCTTGGGACCATCCTGATGAGCTCCGCAAAGACCAGCATGAACTTCTTTGAGTGTTTCTTCAGCCTCTTGTTGTGACAAGCAGTGTAGAAGTACTCCGTTGAAAGATTTCCTGTAAAGGATTTTTGAAGGAATATCCAAATGAAAGCTTGGGGTTCGCCTTTGGATGCTTACCCGTTCTTTTGGATCTTCAGGTAGGATTCCGAACATAATGTAATCAATGAACGGATCCCTCCAGTCGCCGATTGAAGTTTGAAGGATTGAAATCCGACTTCCAACCACTTGGTGGCATTCAGCAACTGCTTGATGTGTGTTAAGAGGAGGAAGGATTCTTCTTTCACACACTGTGATTTGCATGTTTTCCCCTTCTTGGATTGCCATAGATGCGGCAAGTCCAGCCAGGGCATCTGCACGTATGTTTTCACCTCTACGAATATGGGTGATGTGACAGATGTCAAACTTTTGCAGAAGCGATTGTGCTTTGTTGTAGTAAGGCAGCAAATCTGGCTTCCTAACTTCAAATTTTTGATTCATCTGGTTGACGATCAGTTGAGAGTCTCCAAAGACTTCTAGCATGGTGATACCGGATTCGATGGCGAGTTCCAATCCTAGGATCAGAGCTTGATATTCAGCTGCATTGTTTGTGCACTGGTTCCAGTAGCGAGAAAGCGTGTGGAATCGTGTATTTGTCGGGGCTAACAAGAGGATGCCAACTCCCGAGATCAGCTGTCTTTTTTCATTTGTCCTGGTTGCACCGTCAAAGTACATGTCCCAGGAAGCATTTTGTGAGAAAGTCTCCACATTGTAGACTGGTTCGTCTGGGAGATCATCTCTGAGTGGAGAATCTTTAGGCAATGGATGCTCTGCGAGGAAGTCAGCTAGAGCTTGCCCTTTGATTGCCTTTTGTGGTACATACCTACTATCAAATTATGACAGAAGGATGGACCATTTTGCCAGTCGAGCATTAAGAGAACCTGCCTTTGTGACAAGGACCTTCAAGAGGTTGACCCTCGAGACCAGGTAGACTGTGTTGGAAAGCAAGTAGTGACGCAGCTTTTGTTCGGCGAACATCACTGCAAGACATTCTTTTTCGACTGGAGAGTAGCGATGCTGCACCTACTAGCATGCGGCTGAGGTAATATAGAGTAGCCTCTTTTCTTTGATCATTTTCTTGTGCAAGCAGAGCTCCCAAAGAGTGATCAAGGGCTCTTGTGTACAAGATGAATGGTTTTCCAGTGGTAGGAGCAGCTAACACTGGAGGTTTTGTCAGGTATGACTTGATATCTTGGAAAGTAGCTTCACAGTCAGCATCCCAGACAAAGTTTACACCTTTTTTCATCAACTGGGAGAATGGACGGCATTTCCCCGAAAGATTGGAGATGAACCGTTTGATTTAGGCCAATCTCCCTTGAAGCCCTTTGAGTTCTCTCAAGGTTCTTGGAGAGGGCATTTCTAGAATGGCTTTGACTTTTATGGGGTCAAGCTCTATTCCAGCTTTCCGAACTAGGAATCCAAGGAACTTACCCGACGAGACGCCGAAGAAGCATTTCAAAGGATTCATTCGCAGTTTGTGTTTGCGAAGCCGGAGGAAGACTTCTCAAAGGTCTTCGAGATGATCTTCTTTTCTTTTGCTTTTGACGGCGAGGTCATCAACGTAACATTCAACCATCTTGTGCTGCATATCTTGGAATATCTTCATCATAGCCCTCTGATATGTGGCACCAGCATTTTTCAGACCAAATGGCATGACAGTGTAGCAATACACGCCAAATGGGGTCCGAAAAGATGTATGTTTTTCATCTTCAGGATGCATCTTTATCTGATTGTAGCCAGAGAAACCATCCATGAATGTCATTCGCTCGAATCCACAGGTATTATCAATCATTACCTCTGGTATGGGGAGCGGAAATTCATCTTTAGGGCATGCGCCATTCAGGTCTCTATAGTCAATACAGACCCTGATCTGCCCGTTTTCTTTGTCACGGGGACAATGTTGGCCAACCATTCAGGATGTTGTTCCTCACGGATGAAGCCGACGCTTTTGAGTTTTTGAACTTCTTGTTCAATTTTATCCATCACATCTGGACGGAATCTTCTTTGGCCTTGCTTGACAAGCTTGATGTCTTCTTGAAGATTGAGTTTGTGGACCGCTATTTTGGGGTCTAAGCCAGGCATTTCAGCGTAAGACCATGCAAAGCAATCAACGAACTCACGAAGAAAGGCGATATACTCGGGTAACTCATCATCCTTTATATTCTTGCTTATGAATACAGGACGTGGGTTATCTGGTGTTCCCAAGTCTCTTTTAAACAGGATCTTCTGTTGGAAGGTTTGAAGGTGGTTCCTCCACAATATTTTCAGGAGGCTTCCAGCTCAATGAAACCTTCTGGGATTTCAAAGGCATTTCCAGACCAAGGTTTTGTTCCTTTCCACGGGTCTTCTTGATCGGTGAGTTTCCCAAGGCTTGCTATGAGATGATCCCAATCGCCTGTTGAAACCGGGTCGAAGTAGGCTACTTCTTTTGGAGATGAGGGTTCTTCTGGGTCAGAAGACCACACGTCTGTGCCATCGGACAACTCCTCTTCATTTTCGGAGAAATCGTGCCAATTGGATGAGCTTCCTGGATCTTTGTCAGGTGACTCATCGAATAGATATCCAGGGAGATCGATGTCTTCATGGATACGAGATGTTGAGGCTTGGTCAGTAAATTGACTTTTAAGCCTTTGTGTCAACTATCTCAGGGGAGTGTCGGTATCATACCCTAACCCGTGTAAAGACTTTTCTACATAGCCGTAGAGTCTCCAATCTTCCAGCTGGCTTTTGGTCAAGACGGGCCTCAATGGCGTGAGAATACCGCATCCTTCTCCCAAACCGACTGGGTTTTGAGCATCATAGCCCATTTTCTTTATAATAGCTTGTGCCATAGAACTATATAAGGATAGTTGAGGCATACCTTCATTTTGGAAAGGTTCAAGCATGGAGTTTGATGAAGAAGCATCCGATCTATGGAAGAAGATCGGTTTTTCCTTTGCTGAAGTTGCTGGAACAACGAAGGAAGCTGACGTAGGATCTTCTATGTCAGAAGTTGTCTCCATTGGAGTAAGAGCAGGCTGAACTTGCTGAGTGTCAGCTTGGCTTGACGATGTGTCGTCTTCTGGCTCTGAATCCAAATCCGTGTCTTGCATGATAGATACGAAAGAGACAACAAATTTGCCCCCAGGCTTTTGCTTTGCCTTCTTCACTTTAGTTGTGATGACCAAAGGCTTTGAAGGTTTGAGGGAGATGATGAAGGGAGTTTGAATGCTCTCTTCGGATTTACCGGATGGTTTGTTTTCTTCCGGCGATTGTTGAGGAGCCTTGCCTTTATCTTTCTGGAGATTTTCGACAAAGGGTGCTGTGTGCTTCTCCTCTTCTTCTTTTTCACCTTCATACATTTGTGAGTCTGCAAAGTGGACTTCTTTACCTTTGAAGGAATTTCTGTCCGCAAAGACTCGATGTATCATGCCGTCGTCGCCAACAAACTTGATGCATTGATGTAGAGTTGAAGGGACAACACCATTCTCGTGGATCCAAGGGCGTCCGAGAAGGATGTTGTAGCATGAAGGGGTTTTTATTGCATACACTGTGACTCAGAGATAAGATCACCGATCTGCAACTTGAACCTGATTTTGCCGATAGGCCTTTGAGTACTCCCATCGTATCCGAAGATAGATACATATGTGTGGCTCAGCTTACTGGGTGGGATGCCCAACTCTTCGAGAGCCGATGTGGAGATAAGGTTGAGTGCAGAACCTGGGTCGATCTGAACTCTATGCATAGGCATTTCCTTTATGTACCCTGTGAAGTACAGGGGTCGGTTATGCCTTGTTTCGCCAAGTAGGAGGTCGTCCTTTGTGAAGGCGATGGTTGCACTAGCTGCTTTTTTTAACCGAGAGGCATTCAATGCATGATCCCTCAGTTTTCTTCTTTTCTCCCTTTGAGGAAGCTTCTAAGTTTTTGACCCGGTAATCCATCTCAATTTGGAGGACTTGCGGGGCATGTTTGTCGACATCCTCATTCAGCTTTTGTAATTCTGAAATGAGATTATCACGAGTGTGCGGAGACATTCACAACAAATCTAGGATGTGCAGACGTGCAGGTATGTGCTTGAAGTGTTCAATCAAGTCATACTTGAAAGCCTCCTTAGGGCCTGCATATTCATCATTGTTGCCACTAGGGGCGTTTACAACATCTTTTCCCGAAGGATTTACATATGTAAAGGAAGATTGGTTGTAATTTTTATGGTAGTCCCGGCCAGAGCGGGTGCCTCTACCAACTTCGAGAGCTTCTTGAGAAGGGTCTTCATTTGGAAGATTGTCTTCAGGATCAAGAGGCTGTCGTTTTTCATTTGCTGAGGGTGTATCAGTAGCAGAGTTGCCATCCTCAGTGATTGTGTTGCATGAAGCATTTTCCGGGAACAAGTCCTGAACAGCATCCAGCAACCTTTCTTCTTCGTTGACCAATTCATCGCCCCAAGCATCGATAGCTGGGAATTCTTCAGTCAGGAAAGGTGTGAACTTTGAAGTCACAGTCTCAGGAGAAGAAACCTGAGAGGGTGTCATCTCAGTGAAAGTCACGTGAGATGAGGTGGCTCCAGAAGATACATTGTTAGGCGTCGTCGGAGTGTAAGTACTCTCATCAGACGATGCTTCGGAAGAGTTATAATCCCAAATTATCACATTACAGGAAGCTTTGGCAGGAGACGTTGCCTGATCGGAGTCAGACTCATCCTCGGATGTAAGAGGATCGTCTATCCAGCAATTTTCTCCATTTTTAGGAGTTAAGGGAGGATGTACCTGATGGTCTTCAGGGACTTCAGGCTCTGGATTGCGAGGAGGCTCGTTGACGCAGTCTTGCTCTCCTCGTAATCCAGAACCTGAAGTCCCTGAAGACCATCAGGTACATCCTCCCTTAACTCCTGAAAATGGAGAAAATTGTTGGATAGACGATCCTCTTACATTCGAGGATGAGTCTGACTCCGATTAGGCAACGTCTCCTGTCAGAGCTTCCTGTAATGTGATAATTCGGGATTATAGCTCTTCCGAAGCATCGTCTGATGAGAGCACTTACACTCCGGCGACGCCTAGCAATGCATCTTCTGGAGCCACCTCATCTCATGTGACTTTCACTGAGATGACACCCTCTCAGGTTTCTTCTCCTGAGACTGTGACTTCAAAGTTCACACCTTTCCTGACTGAAGAATTCCCAGCTATCGATGCTTGGGGCGATGAATTGGTCAACGAAGAAGAAATGTTGCTGGATGCTGTTCAGGACTTGTTCCCGGAAAATGCTCCATGCAACACAATCACTGAGGATGGCAACTCTGCTGCTGATACATCCTCAGCAAATGAAAAACGACAGCCTCTTGATCCTGAAGACAATCTTCCAAACGAAGACCCTTCCCAAGAAGCTCTCGAAGTTGGTAGAGGCACCCGCTCTGGCCGGGACTACCATAAAAATTACAACCAATCTTCCTTTACATATGTAAATCCTTCGGGAAAAGATGTTGTAAACGCCCCTAGTGGCAACAATGATGAATATGCAGGCCCTAAGGAGGCTTTCAAGTATGACTTGATTGAACACTTCAAGCACATACCTGAACGTCTGCACATCCTAGATTTGTTGTGAATGTCTCTGCACACTCGTGATAATCTCATTTCAGAATTACAAAAGCTGAATGAGGATGTCGACAAACATGCTCCGCAAGTCCTCCAAATTGAAATGGATTACCGGGTCAAAAACTCAGAAGCCTCCTCAAAGGGAGAAAAGAAGAAAACTGAGGGATCATGCATTGAATGCCTCTCGGTTAAAAAAGCAGCCAGTGCAACCATCGCCTTCATAAAGGATGACCTCCTACTTGGCGAAACCAGGCATAACCGACCCCTGTACTTCACAGGGTATATCAAGGAAATGCCTATGCACAGAGTTCAGATCGACCCAGGTTCTGCACTCAACCTCATCTCCACATCGGCTCTCGAAGAGTTGGGCATCCCACCTAGCAAGTTGAGCCACACATCTGTATCTATCTTTGGATACGATGGGAGTACTCAAAGGCCTATCGGCAAAATCAGGTTCAAGTTGCAGATCGGTGATCTTATCTCTGAGGTCACAGTGTATGCAATAAAAACCCCTTCATGCTACAACATCCTTCTCGGATGCCCTTGGATCCACGAGAATGGCGTTGTCCCTTCAACTTTACATCAACAAGTTTGTTGGCGACGACGGCATGATACATCGAGTCTTTGCGGACAGAAAACCCTTCAAAGGTAAATAAGTCCACTTTGCAGACTCACAAATGTATGAAGGTGAAAAAGAAGAAGAGGAGAAGCAAACAACACCCTTTGCTGAAAATCTCCAGAAAGATAAAGGCAAGGCTCCTCAATAATCGCCGGAAGAAAACAAATCATCCGGTAAATCCGAAGAGAGCATTGAAACTCCCTTCATCATCACCCTCAAACCTTCAAAGCCTTTAGTCATCACAACTAAAGTGAAGAAGGCAAAGCAAAGGCCTGGAGGCAAATTTGTTATCTCTTTCGTGTCTATCATGCAAGACACGGATTCGGATTTAGAGCCAGAAGACAACACATCATCAAGCCAAGCTGACACTCAGCAAGTTCAGCCTGCTCTCACTCCAATGGAGACAACTTCTGACATAGAAGATCCTACGTCATCTTCCTTCATTGTTCCAGCAACTTCAGCAAAGGAAAAACCGATCTTCTTCCATAGATCGGATGCTTCTTCATCAAACTCCATGCTTGAACCTTTCCAAAATGAAGGTACGCCTCAACTATCCTTATATAGTTCTGTGGCACAAGCTATTATGAAGAAAATGGGCTATGACGCTCAAAACCCAGTCGGTTTGGGAGAAGGACGCAGTATTCTCACGCCATTAGGGCCCGTCTTGACCAAAAGCCAGCTGGAAGATTGGAGACTCTACGGCTATGTAGAAAAGTCATCACACAGGTTAGGGTATGATCCCGACACTCCTCTGAGGCAGTTGACACAAAGGCTTAAAAGTCAATACACTGACCAAGCCTCAACATCTCAAGTCCATGAAGACATCGATCTCCTTGGATATCTCTTTGATGAGTCACCTGACAAAGATCCAGGAAGCTCATCCAATTAGCATGATTTCTCTGAGAATAAAGAGGAGTTGTCTGATGGCACAGACATGTGGTCTTCTGACCCAGAAGAACCCTCATCTCCAAAAGAAGTAGCCTACTTCGATCCGGTTTCAACAGGCGATTGGGATCATCTCATAGCAAGCCTTGGGAAAATTACCAATCAAGAAGACCCGTGGAAAGGAACAAAACCTTAGTCTGGAAATGCCCTTGAAACCCCAGAAGGTTTCGTTGAGCTGGAAGCCTCCGAAAATATTGTGGAGGAACCACCTTCGAACCTTCCAACAGAAGATCATGTTCAAAAGATAGACTTGGGAACACCAGATAACCCACGTCCTGTATTCATAAGCAAGAATATAAAGGATGATGAGTTACCCGGAGTATATCGCCTTTCTTCGTGAGTTTGTTGATTGCTTTGCATGGTCTTACGCTGAAATGCCTGGCTTAGACCCCAAAATAGCGGTCCACAAACTCAATCTTCAAGAAGACATCAAGCCTGTCAAGCAAGGCCAAAGAAGATTCCGTCCAGATGTGATGGATAAAATTGAACAAGAAGTTCAAAAACTCAAAAGCGTCGGCTTCATCCGTGAGGAACAACATCCTGAATGGTTGGCCAACATTGTCCCTGTGACAAAGAAAAACGGGCAGATCAGGGTCTGTATTGACTATAGAGACCTGAATGGCGCATGCCCAAAAGATGAATTTTCGCTCCCCATACCAGAGGTAATGATTGATAATACCTATGGATTCAAGCGAATGACATTCATGGATGGTTTCTCTGGCTACAATTAGATAAAGATGCATCCTGAAGATGAAAAACATACATCTTTTTGGACCCCATTTGGCGTGTATTGTTACACTGTCATGCCATTTGGTCTGAAAAATGCTGGTGCCACATATCAGAGGGCTATGATGAAGATATTCCAAGATATGCAGCACAAGATGGTTGAATGTTACGTTGATGACCTTGCCGTCAAAAGCAAAAGAAAAGAAGATCATCTCGTCGGGTAAGTTCCTCGGATTCTTAGTTCGGAAAGCTGGAATAGAGCTTGACCCCATAAAAGTCAAAGCCATTCTAGAAATGCCGTCTCCAAGAACCTTGAGAGAACTCAAAGGGCTTCAAGGGAGATTGGCCTACATCAGACGGTTCATCTCCAATCTTTCGGGGAAATGCCGTCCATTCTCCCGGTTGATGAAAAAAGGTGTAAGCTTTGTCTGGGATGCTGACTGTGAAGCTGTTTTCCAAGACATCAAGTCATACCTGACAAAACCTCCCGTGTTAGCTGCTCCTACCACTGGAAAACCATTCATCTTGTACACAAGAGCCCTTGATCACTCTTTGGGAGCTCTGCTTGCGCAAGAAAATGATCAAAGAAAAGAAGCTGCTCTATATTACCTCAGCCGCATGCTAGTAAGTGCAGAGCATCGCTACTCTCCAGTCGAAAAAGAATGTCTTGCAGTGATGTTCGCCGTACAAAAGCTGCGTCACTACTTGCTTTCCAACACAGTCTACCTGGTCTCGAGGGTCAACCTCTTGAAGGTCCTTGTCACAAAGGCAGGTTCTCTCAACGCTCGACTGGCAAAATGGTCCATCCTTCTGTCACAATTTGATATTAGGTATGTACCACAAAAGGCAATCAAAGGGCAAGCTCTTGTAGACTTCCTTGCAGAGCATCCATTGCCTAAAGATTCTCCGCTCAAAGATGATCTCCCAGACGAACCAGTCTACAATGTGGAGACTTTCTCACAAAGTGCCTCCTGGGACATGTACTTTGACGGTGCAACCAGGACAAATTAAAAAAGACAGCTGATCTCGGGAGTTGGCATCCTCTTTGTTAGCCCCGACAAATACATGATTCCACACGCTTTCTCGCTACTGGAACCATGCACAAATAATGTAGCTGAATATCAAGCTCTGATCCTAGGATTGGAACTCGCCATCGAATCCGGTATCACCATGCTGGAAGTCTTTGGAGATTCCCAACTGATCGTCAACCAGATGAATCAGACATTTGAAGTCAGGAAGCCAGATTTGCTGCCATACTACAACAAAGCACAATTGCTCCTGCAAAAGTTTGACATCTGTCACATCACCCACATTCGTAGAGGTGAAAACATACGTGCAGATGCCCTAGCTGGACTTGCCGCATCTATGGCAATCTAGGAAGGGGAAAACATGCAAATCACAGTGTGTGAAAGAAGAATCCTTCCTCCTCTTAACACACACCAAGCAGTTGCTGAATGCCACCAAGTGGTTGGAAGTCAGATTTCAATCCTTCAAAATTCAATCGGCGACTGGAGGGATCCGTTCATTGATTACATTATATTCGGAATCCTACCTGAAGATCCAAAAGAATGGGTAAGCATCCAAAGGCGAACCCCAAGCTTTCATTTGGATATTCCTTCAAAAATCCTTTACAGGAAATCCTTCAACGGAGTACTTCTACACTGCTTGTCACAACAAGAGGCTGAAGAAACTCTCAAAGAAGTTCATGCTGGTCTTTGCGGAGCTCATCAGGCTGGTCCCAAGCTCTATGATCAGATAAAAAGGCTAGGTTATTACTGGCCTACCATGGTAGCTGACGCAATGCAATTTGCTAAGCGCTGCCAACAATGCCAAGTTCATGGAGATTACATTCACATGCCTCCAGAATGGCTGCATCCTACAGCAATTTCATGGCCTTTCGAAGCCTGGGGTATGGACATCATAGGTCCTATTTCTCCCCCTTCGAGCAAAGGTCATCGCTTCATCTTCGCCGCTACGGATTATTTCTCCAAGTGGTCAGAAGCATTTGCGTTCAACGAAATGAAGACCTCATCAGTCCTTCAATTCCTGTGCACCAACATCATTTGTCGTTTCGGCATACCCAAAAGATTCGTCCATGATAACGGACCACAATTCCGGGATCATCGATTCTACAGGTTCTGCGACAAATACAAAATCCAAAGCTGTCCTTCAACTCCATACAATCCGGCAGCAAACGGATTAACAGAAGCTTTCAACAAGACACTCTGCAAATCCTCAAAAAAATGGTCTCTAGTCACAAAAGAGACTGGAGCAACAAAATGTCTGAAGCTGTGTGGGCCTATCGAACCACCGTTCGAGGACCAACCCATAGCACACCATTCTCCTTGGTCTATGGATGCGAAGCTGTCGTGCCCTTGGAAGTACAAATTCCTTCCTTGAGAGTATCATTGCAAAATGACATGCCTCAAGAAAGCAATGTCAAATTGCGACTCCATGAGCTGGACAATCTCGACGAGAGACGGCTCGAAGCTCAACAAAGCATTGAACTTTACCAAGCACGCATGGCAGGATCTTTCGACAAAAAGGTCAGGCAACGCGCCTACAAAAAGGGTAACTTGGTTCTTGCGGTAAAAAGACCAATGGTCTTCGCTCACAAGTCCAAAGGCAAATTTGAGCCAAAATGGGAGGGACCCTACGTCATCGACAAGGTTTTCTCCAACGGCGCATATGCACTCCTAAACATAGAACGTGACAGATGTATGCTGCCCATCAACGACAAGTTCTTAAAGCGGTACTACCCTTGAAGACTTACCCAACTGGGTAAGAGCAATGCGTGTACGGCCAAAACCGGTTTCCAGGTACACGCTCGCTAAACCCACCTTTTTTTAGAATTTTCATATCAAATGTTGAAATTTCTAGAAATTTAAACAATGCTTACTTCCATCGTTTCATTGTTCAAAAATCCAAGTTTAGGAACCTTTCCCTAACTTGACCAAAATTTTCAACCCTTGAACCCAAAATTCATGGTTTGAAACAAAATCCGGATTCAGGGATTTCCACCCTAGTCCACCCTGCCTTTTACCGCCAAAATGGTTTTAGGTCAAAACTTATGACCCTCGTGTCTTTAAACAAAAAAAAATGGTTTTTCAAAAAACCGCGGGGAAGCGACGCTTAGTCGATACTCGCACTTCCAAAACTGCAGGGAAGTGACATTTCGTCGATACTTGCAAAATCCAAAACCATGGAGACGAAACATTTCAGTTGATATCCACAACCCAAATTTCAAAGGTTTAAAAAAAAAAAACCTAAAAACCGTGGAGACGCGACATTTCAGTTGATATCCACAACCCAAATTTCAAAGGTTCGAAAAAACCTAAAAAACCATGGAGACGCAACATTTCAGTTGATATCCATAACCCAAAGGTTCGAGAAAACCACAAATTTCAAAAATCACGGGGAAACGACATCAAGTCAGTACTCGCAAAACCAAAATTTTTGAAAAGCAAGGATGCGACATTCCATCGATACTTGCACCCAAATCCGCGAGGATGCGACATTCCATCGATACTCGCAACCGAATGAGCAAGGATGCGACATTCCATCGATACTTGCAAGAACATTCAGCAGGGAGGCGACTTTTAGTCGATACTTGCATTTTTGAAAACCAAACTGGCTATAAATGCCACAAAAACGGCTATAGATGCCACCAAAACAAACCGGCTATCAATGCCACAAAACAAAACCGGCTATCAATGCCACAAACAAAAAAAATTTTGGCTTTCAAAAAAAAAAAATTCCGACTATCAATGCCACAAACTCGGCTATCAATGCCACCAAAACCCGGCTATCAATGCCACCAAAACCCGGCTATCAATGCCAAAACCGGCTATAGATGCCACCAAAACCAGCTCTCATGCCAAAAATCGGCTTCCATGCCACAAACAAAAATCTGGCTTCCATGCCAAAACAATCATTTGACAAACGATTTTCACAAAATGATAAACTATTGATCAAATCCCATTTAGCAATTACTTTTATTAACAAAAAGATTTAAGTAAGCGTAGGGAAAACAAAAAAAAAAGAATCCCATTTAGCAATTACTTTCATCACAAAAAGATTTAAGTGAGCGTAGGGAAAACAAAAAAAAAAGTACCAAAAAAATAAAAGTGGTACCAAAAAAGAGAGAAGGATGGTTTCTGTTAAAAAAAAAAAACAGGAGCTCAATCAAAAATGGTCTCCAGCCAAGAGTTCAGTTCCTCAAGCAAACTTTTGGCTCAGCCGTCAGGGATTCCAGGGCACGATTCTTCAAGAACTTGCCATGAGATGCTGGGGTGGGTTGAAACCCTTCTTTCGCACCGGGAAGCTTATCCCGAGCAGTTTGCCATCGTTTGCTTTCTTGAGATTTCCTTTCAAGAACTTGATTGGCATCTGCAACCCGGTGAATCAGAGCACTCTCCCTGTCACGAGCCTCTATTATTGCAGTCCACTTGGCAGAGACTTGTGCCTGCAGATGCTCAAGACGTTTCCTGGCCTCATCGACCTCCCTATCAAGGATGTTAAGGTCATGTGTCAGCCCAATGATGGCTAGCTCTTCTAAGTTCTTCTCTCGGACTATCTGCTTCCTGCTTTGTGTAGCCTCATCTAGGTTAGACTGAGCCTTATCTGCAGGGTCCAGGAATATCTCCTTGAAGAACTGGTCGTCAGGAAAATCCATGGTCTCAAACCACCTGTCACCCAGCTCAATGATCCTATCAACGATCGCCCTGGCACTTGTGACTTCCAGACCAGCCTCTTCGGCATCACCAAGAATCTCACGCACATGCTGGATCATCCCAAATCCAGCATCTAAGTGCCCAGAAAGCAGAGTCTCAATCCAAGAGCTCAGAACCCGCACCACCACCTTCTTCGCAAAAAGAAGAGATGGCCCAGCTGAAGATTCGCCCAACTCCGTTGGTCGGCTATTCATGTCATCACCCGCTGGAAGAGTAACAAAAGAACTCTTTCCAGTTGAAGCTGCTCCTCCTCAGGAAGGAATCTCAGCATGAGGTATCTCCTCAACAGTGTCAGAACTGGTCCCAGGAGTCTCTACCTCTGGATCGACCTCTGGCATCCCTTGCTCTGGTTTTGAAGGAAGTGACGGACTCTCCTCTGTCACCTCAAAACCTGCCAAAGAAACACAAAAAGGTATGAATATGATCATGTTTGAAAATCATTATCAGGGTTATTACTACAAAATACCTTCTTCGACGACTGGCGGAACACTTTGTTCCCCCATGAACTCATCGGAAGCATCATCAACATTTGCGTCCATCGATGGTTCAAAGTCATCGGAATCCTGTGGCAAGTCAGCTGGTGAGAAAAATGTTAGCAAACCAAGTCACAGACACAAAAAAAAGAAAGCAAAAGAAGTCATACCAATTGGAGATTCTGGATTCACTCCAGAGTCCCTCGGTTCTTCTTCAGGTGCCCTGACAGGATCCGTCACCACCTCATCGGTTGGAACCTCAGGCATCACCAAGTCTTCCTCCGCTAAAAAAAAAAGGAAAGCAGAAACAAGAAGCAAATCAGAACATGGAAAAATCCCATGAAAAGGAATGGAAAGAGAAAAAGGAAGAATCATACCTTCACCGACGGTCTCTTCTTCTCGGCTTCTCTTCTCTGGAGGCTCGTCAGCATCCATTGGCACATCCTCATAGATAGTAAGAGGAACTTCCAAGTCAGGAGAGTCCTCATGCTGCCCCTTGCTGCGATGATGACTCCTCCTCCTCTTACTCCTACGGGCTCGCTTCTTAGAGAAACATGCCCCGCTGTTAGAGTCAGGTTTCCCACTTGACTCCTCACTGGATGGTCTACTCTTATCAGTAGACTCCACGGAAGCTTGCCTCTGTGCCGCTTGCATCCAAGCACTAAGTTCGGCTTCCTCCTGTTCTAGCTGCTCTAAAGCCTCATCAAGAATTTCTCGAACAGCTTCAGAACCAATGATGCCCTGGTCACCGAGAAAGCCTATCTTGTGCTTCTCTCCAGAAAGGAAAGCCAAAACTTCCTCTCGCCGGACGCCATCCGATTTTCCAAGGCCCTTTCCAGATGCCAGCTCACATCAAGCTCCTTCTTGGAAAGCCCCCGATATGTCGAAAAGCTCTCCGCGAACCACTTCGCAAAGCCGGCAGTCCGGGAAGTCAATAACACAGGATAAGAGATCATGGCTGTAGTGTCTTCAGCACTATAGAAAGCCCATGCATTTCTCCCGTCCTGTAAACCTCCAAAGCGCTTCACCATACTTAAAGGCGCTCCAACAAGGCCTTGAGAAAAGCCCAGGTGCAAAGCAAAGCGAGAGGGTACATACGGCTGGATGTCGATGAAAAGATGTCTGTGGTACACCATCGTGCCGACACGTATGCTGAAAAGCCACTCCTTCTCTGCATTCGTCAAGGAGTAATGCCTTCCCGACCCCGCCCTGGTAGAGTCTCGGGAGGCACCAAAATCAAAAGCCTTCTTCCGCTACTCCGGAGAAAGCTTCACTGAAGATTGCCCCATCTCGACGTCCCTGAACCGTCGGATCCTCATACAAGCAAACAAAAGTGATTCGGACACGGCTTTGCCCTTAGCTAGCCGAATCATCAGAGGATCATCATCCTGTGCAGCACCTAGCCGGTGGAAGCCAGGACAGTGGTACACGTACCACGAATAAAAGATATGGGCTGAAAATACCCTATTCATAGGGAGCCCAAGCCGAACAAAAAAAGCAGCAGCCTGCAGTTCAGTACACAGGTAGGAGTAAAGAGCTGGCACCAAAGCAAGCTGCTCTCCAAACGCCATCTGACAAGCCGGAAAAATACAATGCGGCCTAATGTGCGTTCCATCTCCTCCAGCAAAAATAGCCTCACAAAGCCAATAAGTGAGGTAAACAGCGAGATCTCTCCGCAGTGCAATGTCAGGACATATGGCGTTCGTACTCGCACAGAAATCTCTCAACTCTTCTTGCATAGCCAAGATCTTCTTCGAACTTAGATCCTGAGCCCTGGCTTCCTGGGTCACACTATCAGAAGGCTCCCTGCTATAAAAAAAGTTGGGGAACAAAGAGCTAGAACTCTTCCAACTGCTGGATCTAACTTTCAAACCCTCCTTCTCCTTCAAAAAATCATAGAAGGATACGAGCTGAAAGTACAGAAGCCTGAACTCCTCAGACTGCTCTTCAACGACGCTGTCAATTGGCATAAACTCCTCATAGAGTTTGCCAAGGATGGGCAATCCAGTAATGGTGCTCAGCTCCTTCAAAGAGAAACCAATCTCACCATTCGTCACAACGAAGGTATTGGTTTGTGGGAGGAATGACTCCAACATAGCCATGAAGGTCTCGTCGGAAAAGATCACGGTCTCCCTAAAGGCGCGGACCGCATCAAAAATCCCGACTTCCTTCAAAATGGTGCCACCAATCAGCAGGACGCGATCAGTTCACGACTTCCACTCGGAGTCAACATTGAAACGGTCACGAAGTCGAAAAGGCTTTATCAAATTGCTGCCGTCACCGCTGAAAATACCAAGGCCCACCGGTCTCAAATCGACCGACGGATAATCAGAGCCCTGGTAGCCGCTGGATGGCATCAACAGGTCCATGTCAACAGGTGACCTCTCCGTATATCCAGGAGAACCGTCAACAAAAACCCCGGTCTTCATTACATTTGTCCTTCTCACCCAGCTTGGAGGATCTTCCCTCTTAGAGCACGTGGGGGCAAGGCTCATGATCGAGACGGTGCGATCAAACGTCGACTGGGTAGCAACCGTCTTCTTCTCACCATCTGCTGTGAAAGAGAACTAAAAACATCTCCTCTGGTATGTCATGTCATCAGGGACGGCATCACCAAAGAAGAAGGTAGGCTTGGGTAAAACACTCTGATCTTCCATCATCCATAGACGACTGCTTACCATGATCTTATAGAATTCCTCTCCCTTGAGAGCGATCAGTCGCTGCCTCATCTCATCTCTGTTGAGGGAGTCGCATTCTTCCAAATTTCTCTCAACATACTGGACCTTCTCAAAGGCCTGCTGAACGGCCGGATTAGAAGATCTAGTAGATCGACGAGGTATGCTTGTAGCAGGCTCTTTACCCTTGTTCGTTCTGGAGGAACCACCTGAAAAGGATGGAAAAGAAAAAGATCAAACATCAAAATGACAGAATCTCGCTAAAAAAAAAATCTGGCGAAATTTTGACATGACTCCGGGGCAATTCTGAAGAAAAGGAACTATCCCAAAAGAAATAGAAAGCTTGAAGATGGGCTTAACATTGCTGCGAGCTCCAAAACCCCAAACTTTTGAAACCTCAAAGTCTCCGCAAAATCAGGAAGGGCTCAACATCACTGCGAGCTCCAAATTCCCAAATTTGCGAAAACTTTCAGGTATGCTATCACATCATGCTACAATTCAATTTACAAAAATATGCATGCATGAACATCTTGGTAAAAAAATGCATTATCATGATGAGCAAAAAAAAAAAAAAAGAAGAAACTTTCTCAAAAAAAGGGGGGGGGGGGGGAGAAAGAAAACAAAGAAAAGAAACTTTCTCAAAAAAAAAAAGGGAAAAAAAACAAAAAAAAAAAGAAAAGAAAAAAGGGGCTGGCCAAAGGCCGTGGCCCACAGGCCACGTGGCCGTACGGCCAGATCCGTACGGATCTGTCCATACGGCCCACAAAAGGAACAAAAAAAAAACATGCAAAAAAAAAGAGAAGAAAAGAAAGAAAGAAAAGAAACAACTTTTTTTCTACATTGGGGTTTTCTTGAAAAAGGGAACTTACTTGAAGCCATTGATGGAGAAGAAAAAGAAAAGTCTTGAAGATCTTGAAGAAGAAGAACTCTTGGTCTTGAAGCCCTATTGGGATTGTTGCAAAAGAAAGCAATAAGAGCAAGAGATCCAACCTCCTCCTTGCTTTTATAAAAGAGAGCAAACCAAAGAAGGAAAGAAGAAAGAGGTAAGTGTTACTAATTAGTAACCTTACCAAAAGAAAGAGATTAGAAAGATTCTTTCCCAAAAGAAAGATATCTTGATGGATTTTCTCCCAAAAAGAAATCAATAATAGATTATCTCCCAAAAGATAGGATCAATGAAGGATTCTTTCCCAAAAGAAAGATATCTTGAGATATCCTATCCCAAAATAAAGGGAACATGAGAGATTCTCTCCAAGTAAAGATATTCTTCGATATTCTCTATCCAAAGGAGATATTTTTGGATATTCTTTACAAAAATGACAGCATATGAGATCTAAGCCATTTCAAAAAAGCTTAAGGTCCCATGGGTTAGCCCATATGAGCCAGGTTTGACCACCTAGGCACAAAAAAAAAATATATTGGGCTTTTAGTCAAAGAGAAATCCCTCTTACCAAGAGCATACAAAAATGATTCCATGCCTCTTTTGAGTTGATTCGACCATACAAAAAAGAATTCCAAGCCCCATGAGCTTCCAAAATCAAACATCCAGCCTCATCTACCAAATTGAGCCAAAATCTTGAAATTGACATTCCGCAAAAAACCAAAAACCAAAACCTGATCCCCTAACTTGCCACATACAGCCTGTTAGGTCACAAGATCAAAACCAAAATTGATCCCCCAACATTCCACATACAGCTTGTTGGGTCACATGGTCAAAACCAAACCCGACCCCCTAACCTGCCACATACAGCCTGTTAGGTCACAAGGTCAAAACCCAAATCCACATCCCTGATGTCATCTTCAAAACTTTTCCTCGAGATGGTACGTGATCCCTTTCACTACCATAAAATTCCCCTGGAAGCTCAAAAAGCTACAAATACTAAAAAGAAAGACTGCTAAAAGACTCTTGGTCCAGTCACAGGCCTTCCTTCAAAAATCTCTTCGAGGCACATCGACTACAAAAGTTAAGCAACTCATCGCTGCACCTCGAGGGGGCATTTGTTGACACCAAAAATGTCACTTTGCCTCTTCAAGATCCAAAGAGCTACATGAAGTCGCAACCTGCCATAAATAGGCAATGCTACTTCCAAAAAAATCAAATCTTGTTAGAATCAAACAAAAACGGCAAGATCCTTCAAGACAGCCAAAAGAGGAGTACACAAGAAGTTTCGGGCCATTTCAAAATCATTTGGCCTAACTTCGCTCCTCCGGCAGCTGAAAAGGAGCTCCCGGCGGCGAAAGCATCGAAAACACCAAATCTTCAATCATGGCCGATAGATGGTCTCAAAATACATCCAAAAGGCTCTACGTCAAGTTTCGAGTCAAACCGACAACGTTTAACCCTACATACACCCTTGAACAGCTAAATTAAGCCTCTCGGCGGCGAGAACCACCGAGGCCATCACTCATCAGATAGAGCACATGGACGGCTTTAAAATTCTTACAAAGGGCTACACGTCAAATTTCAGGTCATTTCGACAACACTTGACCATAGTTTGACGCTCGGAAGCCAAATCAGGCCTCTCGGCGGCGAAGCTCCCCGGGACCATGGTTTCCAAGACAGAGCCTATGGATCATCTTAAAATGACTCCAATAGGTTCCCTGTCAAATTTTAAGTCAATCGACATCGGTTGACTGCACATCAAACCGCGACATCTTCATCGCGACAAAAGCAAGTCTACTGGTGATAGGACCCCAAACGGCTTCAAAACTCAAACAAAGCCTATGCTTGGTCTTATTTATTGCTCGGCAGGCTTCACCCCAAATCTCAGGTCATTCCGACATCGTTTGACCCAGTTTCAGCTTCTGATGGAAAATCGGCAGCTCTGCTCAACAAGTCTTAGGCTTTCTCGGAAAATTAGAAACTTTGCAAACCAAAATGCAAGGATTCTCATCAGGTTTTCTACAGGGAAATCAGGCCAATAAATGATCAAAATGTCAAGGAAAAATACAGGAGAAAAAAGAATCGAAAAATAGCAAAAAGGGACACAAAACGGGACAAAAGGGGGAAAACCCCCCAGGGTCGCAGGCCCCTGCGACCCTGGCCCAGGGTCGCCAGCCCCTGCGACCCTGGGGCCCGGGATCGCCCGGTGGACCCCGGAAACCCCATTTTCCGCCGTTTTTTCGCGACTCGAAGCATCCGGCCTCTGGTATTTTCCAATATTCATACTTTTGAGACACCAAATCCTCTGACATCCGTCAAAAACACGGGTTAATCATCAAGAGTATCGAAAATCAACATTGATCGCCAACCGGTCAACCAAAAAAAGTGTGCTTTCTACCCGACCGATCGAGAAATCGACAGGACAGATGGCACCAACCCGCTGTTGGCAACCAACACCTAAAGTTACATGGTCATCCGATGTCGATCTACATGAAGATCCATCGATGATCATCGCCAGAAGAATCCCAAAAGACGCGGCACGGCCCGTGACTCTTCAACTGCTCGGCGACCACTTAATGCGATTAATTGACTAGTTTTATTACAGTCATTAATCCATTTCTTTGGACGACCCAATCAGAAGCAAGCATCAGGGAGTTACAAGTCAATTGATTCATGAAATTTATCCCATGAGACTCCTCCCATCATGGCGATTAAAGGCAATTAAATGCCCTTAATCTCCTCCGGCCAATCAGAAGCCAAGAAAAAGGAGTTACAAAATAAAGAATTCAATCTTGTAACTCCTCCCTTTATGTAGCTTTATGACAATTAAGGCTCATAAACCCCCCTAAATGGCTACCTAAAAGCCTATAAATAGGAGAGCTCTCCAAGAAGAAAAGGACAGACACAGACACACACAGACAGACACAGACAGAGACGGAAGAAACAGAAAGCACAGACAACAGCACAAGAGACTGTAGAAAGTCCTCAGAAATCTAAGAGAGAAAACTCTGCGGAAGTTCTACACCGAGCACCGCTACAAGGTGACAAAAGTCCCTTGGGGGGTAACCCCCCCCCAAGGTCCTTGCCTTCTCCTTCTGCCTCCAATGGCTTAGACATGGCTTTTCTGCCCGTCTACTTAGCTTTTTATTGGACATAGGACCTCCTTTTGGTCCTTGTCCTCTAAAAACCTGAGGTTATAGCCAAGCCAAGCGAATCAATAGCATCCTCTGTTCTCATCTGCATGGATGATGGCGAAGTCCACATATGGCTTGCAACCGTCAATCTGAACGGGTCCCTCACAATCTCCTGAGAAGTTAGATCCTCCTTTTCTTGCTTTTCATTGTAGTTTGTATTTTTTTTAAAAGAGACAAAAATCACAACTCTTGTCTTTCATTATTGATAAGAATTGTAAATCGGCTATAAATGCCAAAATCGGCTATAAATGCAAAAAATCGGCTATAAACGCCAAAATCGACTATAAATGCCAAAAAAATCGCCTTTCACGGCAAATCAAGAAAATGTCTATTTTCTTAAATATATGGGCAATGGAAAACTTGAAAGAAGTTGATTTCCTTTTTACTTGCGAAGGTTAATCTCCGGATCACCATTTGCAATTCCAAGTAAAATAGAAAATCTGGCACACCCATAAAAAAAATGTTGATGCACGCCTTTGCCCCCTTGTTACGAAAGGGTCAGACCCAACGGACTCCCACGTCCGCCGACCTCGGTAGAACCAGGCAGAAGCGTGGTCCATCACCTACTTATAAGCTTTTTGGCAGCCATTTAGGAGGGTTTATGGGCTTTTATTGTCATTAAGCCGCATAATGGGAGGAGTTACAGGATTTCATTCCTTTATTTTGTAACTCCTTTTTGTTGGCTTCTGATTGGCCGGAGGAGATTGAGGGCATTTAATCGCCTTTAATCGCCATAAATGCCATGAATCTCTTGACTTGTAACTCCTGGATGCTTGCTTCTGATTGGGCCGTCCAAAGAAATGGATTAATGACTGTAATAAAGCTAGTCAATTAATCGCATTAAGTGGTTGCCGAGCAGTTGAAGAGTCGCGGGCCGTGCCGCGTCTTTTGGGATTCTTCTGGCGATGATCATCGATGGATCTTCATGTAGATCGACATCAGATCACCATGTAACTTCAGGTGTTGGTTGCCAACAGCGGGTCGGTGCCATCTGTCCTGTCGATTTCTCGATCGGTCGGGTAGAAAGCACACTTTTTTTGGTTGACCGGTCGGCGATCAATGTTGATTTTGATACTCTTGATGATTGACCCGTGTTTTTGACGGATGTCAGAGGATTTGGTATCTCAAAAGTATGAATTTTGGAAAATACCAGAGGTTGGACGCTTCGAATCGCGAAAAAACGGCAAAAAAAGGGGTTTCCGGGGCCCTCCCGGCGATCCCGGGCTCCAGGGCCGCCGGCGACCCTGGGGGGTTTTCCCCCCCTTTTGTCCCATTTTGTGTCCGTTTTTGCTGTTTTTCGATTCCTTTTTCTTCTGTATTTTTCCTTGACATTTTGGATCATTTATTGGCCTGATTTCCTTGTAGAAAACCTGATGAGAATCCTTGCATTTTATTTTGCAAAGTTTCCAATTTTCTGAGAAAGCCGAAGACTTTGTCGCGCAGAGCTGCTGATTTTCCGTCAAAAGCTGAAACTGGGTCAAACGATGTCGGAATGACCTGAAATTTGGTGTGAAGCCTCCTGAGCAATAAATAAGACCAACCATAGGCTTTTATTTGAGTTTTGAAGCTGTTTGGGGTCCTATCACCAGTAGACTTGCTTTTGTTGCGATGAAGATGTCGCGGCTTGATGTGCGATCAACCGATGTCTGATTGACTTGAAATTTCACAGGGAACCTATTGGAGTCATTTTAAGATGATCCATAGGCTCTGTCTTGGAAACCATGGTCTCGGGGAGCTTCGCCGCCGAGAGGCCTGATTTGGCTTTCGAGCGTCAAAGTCTGGTCAAATGTTGTCGAAATGACCTGAAATTTGACGTGTAACCCTTTGTAAGCATTTTGAAGCCGTCCATGTGCTCTATTTGATGAGTGATGGCCTCGGTGGTTCTTGCCGCCGAGAGGCTTGATTTAGCTGTTCGAGGGTTGATGTAGGGTCAAACGTTGTCGGTTTGACTCGGAACTTGACGTGGTGCCTTTTGGTTGTATTTTGAGACCATCCATCGGCTCTGATCGAAGATTTGGTGTCTCCGATGCCTTCGCCGCCGGGAGCTCCTTTTCAGCTGCCGGAGAAGCGAAGTTAGGCCAAATGATTTTGAAATGGCCCGAAACTTCTTGTGTACTCCTCTTTTGGCTGTCTTGAAGGATCTTGCAGTTTTTGTTTGATTCTGACAAGATTTGATTTTTTGGAAGTAGCATTGCCTATTTATGGCAGGTTGTGACTTCATGTAGCTCTTTGGATCTTGAAGAGGCATAGTGACATTTTTGGTGTCAACATGGCCTTGCTTGCCGAATGTAGCTTCAGCACTGGTAGCAGAACCCTCCTGCCACCAACTCTGAGTTTTACCACCAAATCAATGAATATTTTCAATATAAAGGACAATGCGTAATCGAGGTGTTATTAAAATTCAATGTGAAGGACAGTTCAGCCTAGACTTACAGATATACTGGCGTCCGCGATGAAAACGGTTGGACACCCTATTCTTAGGATCTCAAAGTAATAGTACATAAGATTAGTGTCCAGCCAAGTTCCCTCGTCAAGTGTATTCTTTAAATCGCGGCTGGAGACCATGGTACAAATGCTGGCTAGTTCAGACTCCCTACATGACAGATATTTTATTAATAAGTAGCTTTGACATGGGTAGGACATGAGTATTGGGTACAGTTTGAAACACAGTAAAATAAACTTCCATACTTACTTTGTACTATAATATTCCTTGAAACCCTGCACCAGAAATTGTTCCTGTTCATTTAATACGTAACCCGAATGCACCATAGAATGAGAGTAGTCGGAGAACTTTACGTGGACTTTACGCATACAGGGCAGGCGCTTGATTCTCCAAATCAACGACATTACACTAGCCATCGAGGCGGCATCAACTATTGTGGAATCACTATGAACTAACACCGGAGTGTCAAACAGTACCCTGGCTAGTGGCGGTGTGTCGAGCACCTCTTCAAATGGTGGTACGTATGATGGATGACCCTCGCTTTGAACGTTGTCACGACGTTTTTTTCCCTTTCTCATGTAAGTTTTCAATTTTGGACTTTTAAGAGCTGGTTTCTTGAATCTCGCATGAGAGGGAATATTGTAGGAGGGAGCTGTAGGTGTATCGGCAGCCATATGAGGGGGATCAGTTTGGAATGGAGCAGCATTGGTCTCTTGAACATTCTGATCGGGAATGGTGCAAGATGGACCAGCATCAGTATTAGGAGCCGTCTGAGGGGAAACCTTTTGAGATGAACCATTATGAGGGATTTCAGTTTTTGTCTGAAAGTAAACAGTACAGACAGAGTCAGATTGCATTTCAATAAAATCTAGAAAAGTTATCGGCAGATCACCTTCTCTACATCCTCATCGGACACTGAGCTGTTGCCATCTTCCATGTTGAAGTTTTTGAATTTCATCCCGAATGCTGCCTTGAACGTCTTAAGTTTTTTCTGGATCGAGTCCGCCAGACTTGATAAGCCCTTCTTCCTCCTGTCGGACCGATCACATGACTGCTCTAAACGTGCAACAAGTTGTTCAACCTGGATTCATGTATAGGAATTTATGTCATGCAAAAAGAAGCAATATTACTACCATATAAAAGGAAAACATCAATTCCTTTACATTCAATACTTACACATTTTTGTGGGACACATGTGTAGGTATGCTACGCATGTACTTCAGCCTCATTAACATCACTTTGCCCAACCCTTCCTATGTGTTAGAGTGTGTTGGCAACATACCAGACGAAGTAATCTTCTGAATGTATAGACTGAGTGCACTCCTCTCCGCGTAATCCGAGTTGCCTTCTTGCAGCCCACAATGTTGCTATCTCTTCGTCCATATGTAAGCTGTAGTCAATTACAATCCTCTCTATACATTCTCTTCTCACGTATGGCAAATTGAAGGGGGGGGGGGGGGCTAGTTGCTTGAGGCCAAGTTGCTTCATGACTCGCCACATGTTATGCCGCTCAACAATCTAGTACCACACGAGCACGATCGATGAAGAAAAATGATCCCGATCCCCTTTGGGCACGTTCAATCGGAATTTCTTGTTGTAGTTATTGTACGGCTGCCAAGTGAATTGCATACCATTTAAAAAGAAGACATTAGGCAAATGTAATGAGGAAAGAAAGTAATAATTATGTACAATTATGTTTGAAAACACTAATATATTTACCCCATCAGCCGACAAGGTGTTTAGTTGGTGTCTTACTTCACTGACCGATGCTGTGTATGGGTGTTCCCCAAGCCTCCTATGCCATGTCTTGAAAAGTGGAAATTTTATGTCTTTCTTCCAAGCTCGATCTGGCAGAGGACACCGTCCAATAGTCATTCGAGAATAAGCCCATATCTGCGATGGAAGACATTAAGACATGGGCATTAGTTAGGTTTTAAATTATGCAACCTTTTGCAATGTAAGTTTGAAAATTAATCACATGTATAAGCTACAAAGGCCCCGTTGGTGTTCTGCAGGACTTACTGTCCCCCTCCTGTGAACCTTTCTTCTTACCTTTATCCTCTTTCTTCTTTCCTGCATCCTCTCTCTTCTCCTCGCCCCACCAAGTTGCCTTTGCCAACATTCTATAAAGGTTTGCAAGGCATGCAGGGGCCCATGCATAAGGCTTGAATTCTCTAAACAATTCAAGCAGATAAGCAGGCCCCCTCGCACCAGAAGTCTGTGTGAATATTTGACCGGACACCAAAAAAAAAAAGATATGCCCGGGTGGCTCTAATCTCATCATCTTTGTGTTTCTTCCTATCCTCATCCTCCAAGGCAGCAGGGCTAAAGTTGTCCTCAAGCCACTTAAATTTTATCATTATGCCAACATAGTCTTGCTTCTTCTGTGGCGTGATCCCAAGCAACTCTTGACAAACTGGCTTTACATATCTACCCTAAAAAGTCCGTCCAGTTACGATCGGGCCATCGACTGGCAAGCCATAGATATAAGCAACATCTTCAAGTGTTATAGTTGCTTCACCGGTTAGCAAATGGAATGAATTCATTTCTGGACGCCACCTCTCAATCAAAGCTGTTATCAAGGCATGGTCTATGACCATACGATCCATGCCTGCCAAGTGGTATAGACCCGTTTGCCGTATGTATCGCTTTTGATTTTCTGTAAGCACCCATACATGTTTATCGGGGTTTGTTGGGATACACCTCATGCGTCCGAATTCCTGGTAAGAACAATATGTTGGAATTTGAGATGACTTGAGAAGTCTTATGAAGCATTGAAGTGTTTAGTATCTCAAGTAATCATTTTATGTTGGAATTATTGTCAACACAATGTCACAAGTGTGGTGTTAATAGTGTGGTATTGATAGAGCTTCAAAGAGAAAACAGAGCTGTAACAGTTCAGGAAATCAGAATTCCTGAAGCAGTGTGGTCGGTCGACCGAGGACCCCACGCGGTCGACCGGGAAAGAGAAATCTGCAGCAGACAGTCCCAGTTAGCTCTCAGTTATTTTGTGCCATAGTGTGTCCCCGGTCGACCGGGGACCCCATGCGGTCGATCGAGCACGGGAACCAGAATTGCACAGAAATAGAAGTTTTGCACGAAAATTCAGGAAACTTATGTCTTTCGTTTGGGACTCTTTCTAAACGAATTCTAGCCTAATTTGAACACTCTTTAGGGTTACCAAAACCTATATAAAGGCTTGCTAAGTTCGTTTTTATGAGAACAGAAGAGAAGTGAGAACAAAACAGAGGAGTTTTGGAGAAGAAGGCGCTGCTGTGTGTTGCTGTGTTGCAAGTTTCTACAGCAAGTTGGACGAAAATATGCTCATGAAGATGGTGATTCGTCCATAGATAAGTGTCTCTCTTTTTATGCTTTAAATTTCAATTTGTAAGGGATTGAGAGAGAGATTGTAGAGGGGAAGGGCTGTAGAAAAGTTCTCTACTTTAATTCTGTAGAATATCAAGTTGGTGCTTTGTGTTAGGGGTTTGGTGATCCTATCTGTTGGTGCAGATAAATTGTAAAGGGAGTAGGTGCTTCCTAGATAGTTGGTGCTATCTGAAACTTAAGGGTTGGTGCTCTTTGTCGTTGGTGCGACTAAATAGATTCAGACCTGTTCCGGATCGGTGTTCGGACAGTCTTTGAACCGTGGACACGTAGCCTTTTGGTGAACCACGTTAAATCTGGTGTCCTTGTGTGATTTGATTTGCTTTTGTTGTTAAATTGGACCTGTTTTTAAGGAATCACTGATTCACCCCCCTCCCCCCTCTCAGTGATCGCGATATCTAACAATTGGTATCAGAGCGCCAAGGCTCCCTTGATAAGCTTAACACGATAAGGGTGGTCTCTTGTCAAATCACATGGCATCCAATACAGGGAATAAGAAAGCACCTTTGTTTGATGGTTCTAATTACTCCTTCTGGAAGATCAGAATGCAGGCTTTCATCAAATCACTTGGCTATGATGTCTGGGAGACTGTCAGAGTCGGTTACAATACTGCCATCGTACCCACTGATGCTACAACGAAGAAGTTAGCAGACAACGACTCCAAGGCGCAGAATGCACTCTTTAGTGGCCTTGTGGACAACGAGCTGGTCAAAGTAATTGCATACAAAACAGCCAAGGAAATATGGGACAAGTTGAAAAGCATTCATGAAGGAGATGAGAAGATCAAAGAAGTGAAATTGCAAACTCATCGCTCTCAATTCGAGTCTCTTCGCATGGAGGAAAGCGAGAATGTTGAGTCGTATATGCAACGAGTGAATGAAGTCACGAATGACATTCGTGGGCTAGGGGAGGAGATTAAAGAACCAGTCATCGTCAAAAAGGTTCTAAGATCTCTTCTTCCCCGGTTTGATTCAAAAGTCTCAGCCATAGAAGAAGCCAAGGATCTGAATGAATTTACCATGGATGAGTTGCATGGTTCACTCACTGCCTATGAGATGCGCATAGGAAAGACGTCTTCATCTGATAGAGAAGCGGCCTTCAAAGTTCAGAAAAAGGGAAAAGAGACTGCTGGACATGATGCTGATACTGATGATGATGAGCTTGAGGCTCAATTAGTTAGAAAGCTGAAGAAAGGAAGCAATGGAAAGTACAAAGGGAAGCTACCCTTTAAATGCTTCAATTGTGGCGATGTTGGTCACTTTGCTGCGAAGTGTCCACTGAAAGAAAACAATGATGATGACTCTTTTGTTGATAAGAGTAAATGGAAGAAAAATTTCAGAAAGAGGGGCAAAGCAAAAAGCTTCATCAGTCAATATAATGACAGCACGTCTGAAACTTCAGACGATGATGAATCAGCCGAGGCAACTGAAGCTCTCTTCATGGCTACTGTTGAAGAAGAAGAGGAGCAAGAGCCGGAAGAGGAAGAGGAGGCTGAGGTCAATCTTGAAGAAGAACTCATTGCCGCACTTGAGGAGCTTAGCATGGAACGGAAAACAAGTAAGAAAAATATGAAACTTCTTCATGAATCTGAAAGTTCAGTTATTGCTTTGAAAACTCAAGTCGAAGAATATAAAAGAATGGTAGAAGTCCTAGAAATACAAATCAGTACCAAAACTGAGGAAGTGGTGAAACTTGAGAATGAAATCCTTGGAGCAAGGACTGAAAATATACAAATGAATCAAAAGCTCAAGGAATTCCAAGCAATCAATGGTACATTGAAGCTAAATGAAATACTGAAAGTTCAAAGGCCTCCTGACTTCAAATTTGGTCTAGGATTTGAGAATGGAGAATCCTCTAAGATTACACCTCCTGAAAAGACAAAACCTGTGAAGCCCACCCAGCCTAGAAAAGAGTCCATTCATGTGAGAAAGGAAATGAAGTCTAACCAGCCACAAAAAAGATTCAAATTTTATGGTTACTATTATCATTGCAATAGATATGGACATAAAAGGGCTGAATGCAAATTCTATGTTAGAAACAGCCCATTTGTGACTAGGAACCCTTTTTCAATCCTAAACAGTCACAAAATTGAGTGCTATAAGTGTCATAATTATGGACACTTGACTAGGGATTGTAGGTTGCCTATTGCTAACCAATTTCAGGTTGAAAAGAAACCCAAGTTAGTTAAGGCATGGAGGGCAAAGAAAAGGGAAGATAATTCCAAGGAATCTCTCATTGTGCAAATGGCATTCAATGCACAAAAGAAGGCAGCACCATGGGTCCTTGATAATGGCTGTTCAAGCCATATGACAGGTGATGAAGAAAAATTCGTCAAATTACAGCACTATGAAGGCGGATCAGTGAAGTTTGGTAACAATGATGGTGCCAAAATCTGCGGAAAAGGTGTTGTTCAGCTAAAGGCAAACAAGATCAGATCAGACGAGGTCTTATATGTGTCTGGACTGAGACACAACTTGCTTAGTGTGAGCCAGATCTGTGACAAAGGCCACGAAGTTGTCTTCACTAAGAATGGGTTTGCTATCAAGAAGAGTAGCAATGGCAAAACAGTGGCTACTGGATCTAGGACTGCTGGAAATCTCTATACATTGTCAGATGGAGCTGAAAAGACTTGCTTGATGAGTCGGACAGAGGAAAGTTGGTTGTGGCACAAACGCCTTGGGCATCTAAACTTTGATAACATGTCAAAGATTTGCAATTCAAAGGCTGTCAGAGGTATGTCTACAGTTGAAAAGCCTTCCAACCCCATTTGCGATTCTTGCCAAAAGGGAAAGCAAACGAGGGTAATGTTCAAGTCAATGGAGCATCATTCAAAGAAACCTCTTGAGCTAGTGTACACTGATCTCTGTGGACCGATGCGAACTCAAAGCACCAATGGAGATAAGTATTTTATGTTATGCATTGATGATTATACTCGTATGACATGGGTATTGTTTCTTAAGCATAAACATCAAGCACTTGATCGTTTTAAAGTGTTTAAAGCACAGGTTGAAAATATGCTTAGAAAACGTATCAAGATTTTAAGGTCTGATCGAGGAGGTGAATTCACATCTGAAGAGTTCACTAACAATTGTGAGCACCATGGCATTCAAAGACAATATTTAGCCCCTAGAACTCCACAGCAAAATGGAGTTGTGGAACGAAAAAATCGCACCGTGCAAGAGATGGCTCGCACAATGCTAACTGAGAGCAAGCTAGCTGACAAATACTGGAAGGAGGCAATCCATACGGCTGTATACATTCAGAATCGATGCTTGATCAGGCCAAATGAAGACAAAACTCCTTATGAGCTATGGTTTGGGAGAAAAGCAACAGTCAAGCACTTCAGAGTCTTCGGTAGCAAGTGTTACATCAAGCGTCTTGAACAAAATCTGGGCAAATTTGAAGAAAGAGCTGATGAAGGTATATTTCTGGGTTACTCCTCCTCTAGTAAGGCTTACAGATGTCTTAACAAAAGGACCAGAAAAATCATAGATAGTGCCGATGTTAGAATTGATGAAAACCGTGAATCAAAGAATGTAACTCATAATGACAGTCCAGTTTATGAGGACTCGAGTGAGATTGATGATGAAGTGGCTGAACCTAATGATTCTGAGAAATCAAAGGATGACTCAGAGGATGCTACACCTAGAAAGAAAAGCACTTGGGTAGAGCAACACCCTAAGGATCAAATCATTGGAGATCCTGAGGCCGGTGTTAAAACAAGACAAAGTGTAGTTAGCAATTACTCACTTGTGTCCACCATTGAACCCAAGACTGTGGCTGAAGCCAGTCTCGATGAAAGTTGGTTGAAAGCTATGCATGAGGAGTTGGAGCAAATTGAGAAGAACTCCACATGGGAACTAGTTTCTAGACCTACCGATAAGAATGTCATTGGTACTAAATGGGTCTTTTGGAATAAGCTGAATGAAGATGGTCAGGTCATACGAAACAAAGCAAGGTTGGTTTGTAAAGGCTATGCTCAAGTTGAAGGCATAGATTTTGAAGAGACCTTTGCACCGGTGGCTCGTCTGGAAGCCATTCGTATGTTTCTTGCATTGGCTGCATACAAACCTTCAAGGTATTCAGATGGATGTAAAGTCAGCCTTCTTGAATGGATTACTTGAAGAAGAGGTCTACATTGAGCAACCTGATGGTTTTCTCATTAGCAAAAATTCAGACCTAGTGTGCAAGCAGTATGTATGGTGGCTCGATTTCAAGCATCACCAACTGAGACGCACCTTACAGCAGTAAAAAGGATATTTCGATATCTGAAAGGTACCATGGAGCTTGGAATTTGGTATCCTAAAGGCAAATCCTTCACTCTTGTTGCATACTCTGACGCCGATTGGGCTGGATGTATAGATGATCGCAAGAGTACAAGCGGTGGTGCATTCTATCTCGGTGAAAGGTTGGTGGCATGGCATGTCACGCCCCCAAAATGTAAACCGGGGTTATGCGTGAGATTAGGGCTAGTTAAAAAAAAATTTCTTTTCAAACTTAATTACATATAACTTAGCCCCAATCATGTCCCAATTGGATCGAAGACCGCTGTGAGGTGTAAACATTTCCTCAAATACATATATCAAATAGCGGAAGCTTATAATTACCAATGGTATCTTAGAAGAGTATAGTTCGAGCAAATACTGAATACTATAACTAGAGTTCAAGTTTGAGACTGTTAACAAAAGTATTAGTTACAACCAAAAGATAAAATAACCAAAAGATAAAACTAAACAGATATATTATTAAGGCACTCATGTACGGGGTCGTCACGGCTAGACAATGCCGTCCGTACTATACTCTACGGAGTCATTAGGCTGATCTGCCTGAACTTCCTCCATCGATTCCTCCTCTGCGTAAAAGTAAGGCTCGGTACCTATGCACCAAGAGTAATATCATCAGACACGACGGTCGGCAAATAATGTATATAAGACATCAATAGATATGTAAGACGAATTAGATTTGACAATAGATAGACCAAAATCATTAGAAATGCCTTGCATTTAGAAGTGATAATGCATAGCATTCGAATCATAAACAGACCAATAAGACATCTAACAAATAGGCAAATCACAAAAGCTAATGCACCACGGATAGTTTCCATAACCCTCCATACTCAACATGAGAGTTTGTGGTAGAGTGGCACGGGATAAAACCCCGGCAAGCAATCAATATGATACCCTTAAAAAAACAAAATAAACAAAACAATCATCAATGCGGGTATCCAATGTGATGGTGTACATCCATCTAATAAGAAAAAGTCGTACTGCGCAGACGTTCCAGCCAAAGTCCTCACACAAATGGTGCCCCAATTTGTGTTGGGCGTTTACAGCTAAGTGATGCCTGACACAAGAGTCCTAAACAAACAATAGTGAGGGACTAGACTTTCTTGTGTGAACAAGATTCGTCAATCATCATAGAGAAACTACTTTTCCATCATCAATCAAAAATCAAAATATCAAACTTCTTCAATACAAACTTCTTCAATTCAATATCATCATAAGTAGTTCTCAACATGCTTTACAATCAAAGCCGTCTAGTCACAACACATACATCAAACTTCAGAACAAAACGGAACATCAAAAGGGATCCTAAAGTCATCATCTAAGTTCATCATATGATCCCAAACAAATAAAACAAACGAAGCTAATGAACATGTACATCACATGTAGACAGTACCAGACAGTACTATTCGGAATCATAAACGATAGACAATCCAATCCTAAGTACCAATGTTAATCCCGAAGCATCATACATTCCTACTCAGTCAACGAAAGGATTAAGGTTCAGGATACTCAGATGAATATTCTTCGTGCATAGATTTAGGAAGAGTATCCCGTTGTCCCGTATCGTTCAAGATTGAATAAAAATGGATTCCAATGCAACCGGAATAACCATGAGGAATCTTCTGCTCAAAACACTCCTCATACATAGTCAAATGAGTCCAAAAAGATAGCCAAGGTTCCATACAAGTCCAATAGAAAAAGAGGTCAAAAGAGTCCCTCAAAAGGTCCTCAACAGTTGTCCCGGTCGACCTAGTACAGCCCGGGTCGACCTGCATTAGTGTGCAGAAATTGTGAACAGTAAAAATGGTCAGGCTTCAGCGAACCTGTCCATGTGTCTTCGGTCGACCTACCCCTTGTTTCGGTCGACCTACTACACTGCAGAACCAGATTTCAGGTTCTGTTAATGCAGTGGATTGGGTCCAATTCCATTCCTTTCTTCTCTGAACCTGATATATGATCAAATCAAGTATAAAACCAATTCATTCTAATTCTATTTGTCTATCTAATCAAGTCATCAATTTCATAATCCAATTCATTAATCAAATACACATAATTATCATGTTTTCAAAACTAAATCTTCAAATGAGCAAAGGTCATGTAAATCATCAATTAATCATCGAATCAAGGAGAAACAAACATATCAGACATAATATATAAATTACTTGCCTTGATGAAGAGCTAAATGAAAATCCAAGAGAAATTTGGGGAAAATCTCTTTTAAGCTCAAAGGTGAAGAAATCCACTTTCAAACCCAAATCACTCCTACAAATGCATGCCAAGGGTTGAGGTGAGTCTCCCTAATCCATTTCTAACCAAAAAGGAAGAAGATTCACTATGGTTAAAAGCTTTAGAAGCTTACCTTTCAATGGGTTGTGGTTGGATATTCTTGAAAATGGAATGGTTGGATTCCTTGGAGCTTGAGGAAGAAGATGTGATGTTTGGATTGTGAAGATGGAGGCTCTATGGTTGGCTTTGTTAAGGAAGTAGTGAAGAGGAAGAAGAACATGAATAGTAGTGAATGAAGAGATAGAGTTGAGAAGGAATGAATCATCCGGATGAGAGTTTAATAGAATGGTTGCAATGAGTGAGTGGAGGTGGTAGAGAATGAGTGGTTAGCATAGGATAAGTGTGAAAACTATATGGGTTTAGTCCTTGGTTAGCCTAAATGATCAATTTGGGCCTCTTCCTTGCGTCGAATCGAAACGCGGTAGAAGACTAAAGTTCATGAAATTACCCGATCTATCCGATGCACCCAAAATCATAAAAACTCATAATTTCGATAAAACCCCTGAAAACTCCCAAAATTGCAAACACCCCCTACTGTACCCAAACGCTCTCGGACTCGCGCGAGACTTCGTATGCGTGATCCATACGATAAATCCGACTCGCTAAGACTCTAAGCAAACTTACTAACTAATCAAATAATTAATTAAAATTAATGATGGGTTAAGGGATGGGATGTTACATACTTCCCCCCTTAGGATATTTGGTCCTCCAAATCACTAACACACTTCCGGTAATCATTGTACTTCTGTCAATAACTGTGGATACTTCTCCTGAATCTGATCTCTGAGTTCCCAAGTTGCTTCGCTCGGACTGTGGTGCTCCCACTGTACTTTGACCCAATGAATAGTCCTATTCCTCAAAACATGTTCCTTTGTATCAATGATCTTCTTCGGTTTCTCCACAAATGTGACGTCTGGCTGTACATCCAAAGTCTCATGATGTAATGCATGTGAAGGGTCTGGAATATACTTCCTCAGCATAGAGATATGAAAAACCTTGTGAACTCCTGGTAACTCTGCTGGTAGTATCAATCGGTATGCTACTTCCCCAACGCGCATATCAATCTCAAATGGTCCTATGTATCTCCGAGCCAATTTCCCTTTCTGACCGAATCTCATAGTTCCTCTAGTTGGTGAGACCTTGAGAAACACTTTATCTCCAACATGGAATTGCAAATCTCTTCTCTTCGGGTCTGCGTGGCTCTTCTGTCGGTCTCTTGAAATCTTCAGTCTGTCAATGATTTGTTTCACTTTCTCACTGGTATCACTGACGATCGAAGGTCCATGAAAACTTCGAACACCAATTTCTTCCCAACAAATAGGAGTCTTGCACTTTCGTCCATACAGTGCCTCGAACGGTGCCATCCCGATACTAGAATGATAACTATTATTATAGGCGAACTCGCACAAAGGAAGACTCTTCTCCCAGTCTTTTCCGAAATCAAGAACACAAGCCCGCAACATATCCTCCATAGTCTGATTGGTCCTCTCAGTCTGTCCATCAGTCTGTGGGTGATATGCAGTACTGAAATTCAAGGTAGTGCCTAAAGCTGCTTGCAAACTAACCCAAAATCTGCCCACAAACCTCATGTCTCTATCTGAAACAATGGAATCTGGAATTCCATGCAATCTAACTGTAAGATCCCGACCCCAGTTCTTTTGTTTAGCATTGTTTTAATCGTGGTTTAACTTTTTAAGCGAGATTTGATTTAGTTTGACCGCGTATTTGAGTTTGACCGGATTTTTCCTTGCCTTGGAGATTTTGTAGACCGTTGACTTTAGTTTGACCCGGTCCTTAGGATTTGTATTTTTATGGGAAATTACTTCGGATTTCTAAAAAATTCTGGATTTGGTGTATTTTGACTCATTTTATGAAGTTTAACAACTTCCATGTTTTGACCACCTTGATTTGAAACTCAGAAATCACGTTTTTTCGAGGAAAAAGGGGCAAAAATGACATTTTCACTAAATCTGTCCAAGAATTTCGAAAATTTCAGAAATTTGGGAAAATAGACTTTTTGGAAAGTAGATATTTCGACGATCGTTTTTCTCTTCTTCGTCGTTTTCATCCGGGGCCCGCTTATACCACTTTTAGCTTGATGAAGACCGGGGCCCACAAGACCCATTCTATAAGAGGGGAACCCCCTCTCTTCTTCTCTTCATTCGATCCCAGCAACTTTTCTGGGCTAGGGTTTTCTCTCCCAGCCCTTTCTCTCTCTCCTCATGTATCCCTCCTCCCTTGATGCTAAATGGAGATTTGAGCTCCCCTTCTTCTTCCCCATCTCTCAAGCTTCCCCTAGACACCATTTTTGAGATATTTGAGCTAGGAGAAGCCCTCCATCCAAGCCTCTCTTCTTTGTTAGGACTCCTCAAGGTTTGCAATGTCTTTCCTTTCATGAGATTCTTGTTTTTCAAACCATTTTGAAGGGTTTTGTCATACATGCAATGGGTTTTCATGGAGGTTTACAATGGATTGGATTTTTAGGGTTCTCTTGAGCTATTTGGGGATTTTGGAATTTTGGAAGCTTGAGGCCATTAGAGGACTTTCATAGAGTATCTTCATCTTCTCTTGACTCAAGGCAAGTAGATTTCCAATTAATATGATGGTTTCTCTCATTTGGTACCATTTCATGGATTTTCTTCTTATGTGCTAATCTTTCTTTTGATCATGGATTTACTTTGATAGAATGAACCATTGTTACATTGATTTCCATTCATGTTATTGCTTTACAATGCATGGGAGGTTTGTTTTTACTTGGTCATTTAGAAAAATTTGACTATCTTGTATTAGGAGTTGGGTATAAGGAAAAACTTTGATTTTGAAAGTATTGTGTTTGCTTTAATGGATTGTTTAAGGATGGTGATTTGATGAGTTTGGAAGGTCAAGGAAGGGCCCAAAGGATCTAGGATCATTGTGTGAAAGGTTGGGATTGGAAAGGATTGAAAAAGGATTGAAGAATCAGAAAAAAATGCAAAGACATGGAAGATGTGCAGACTCGGGCTGGACTGGGCAGGCCCAGTCCGCTCGAGCGACCCAGTGGGTCGCTCGAGCGGACCAGGCACTGTCTGGGTCCGCTCGAGCGACCCACTGGGTCGCTCGAGCGACCCAGCTTCTGTCTGGGTCCGCTCGAGCGGGCCTGGGTCCGCTCGAGCGAGCCCAGCTCAGTCTGGGCTCGGGTCTGGGCCTGTTTTGAGGATTTTGTGGGCCAGTTCGTTGGGGTTTCCTTGGGCTTTCTACAAGTCAGTTTTTGGGCCTGTTCAAGTCAGTTTTGGGCTGTTTAAAAATCTGTTTGTGGGCTTGATTAAAATCAGTTTGGGCTGTTTAAAAATCTGTTTGTGGGCTTGATTAAAAATCAATTTTTGGGCTTGATTAAAATTAGTTTTTGGGCTTGATTAAAATCAGTTTATGGGCTGTTTAAAAATCAGTTTGTGGGCCCGATTCAAATCAGTTTTGGGTCGTTTTTAAGATCAGTTGTGGACTGTTTTAAAACTTGTTTTGTGGGCAATTCAAGTTCAGTTTTGGGTGGTTTTAAACATATGTTTTGTGGGCCAATCAATGTTTAACTTTGGGCTGTTTTTGAAATGTGTTTTGTGGGCCAATCAATGTTTAACTTTGGGCTGTTTTTGAAATGTGTTTTGCGGGCCAATCAAGCTTAGTGCTTGGGACTGTTTTAATAATGGTTTAGGCCTTGTTTTAAAGGGGCTATTTTGGGCTAAATGAGTAGGTTATTTGGACTTGGTTTAAGGCCAGCTATGGGCCTGTTTTCGAGGGTTTTGACATTACCTTTGATACTGGGAAATTTGTGAAATGGGAATGATGTGAGAATGAGTGTATGTGAAATTACCCGGGAACCGTTCGGGTCTTAATGCGCACTTTATCATTTAAATATTATGGATTTTCATTGGCATCAAACGCACTTTTTATTAATTAATGTTTAAAGGTTAAATGTGCATTGAGATGGTTCCTTGGTAGGTCATTAGGTCATTCTCCACTATCCATTCCATTTCAAGTCAGATCATGTATTTGTATTTGTATTTCGTATTTGTATTCTTGGGTGAACTAATTCAAATAGCATCGATGATTTGTTATAAAATCATGTGGCTTTCCACGTTCGAAAGGATTGACCGTATGATTTTATACAAATCACCTTGATGCGTATTTGAACGGTTTACCCGAGTTATTCGTATGTTTTCTCCGATTCGATTTGAAAAGAGATTTGGAGTATGTTTGTCACCTTCGGGATTTCTTCGATGAGACCATTATTTGTTAAGATTAGTATTTTGAAAACAAACCCCGAGGCAAGACGGGGCCAGAGCTATGTGGTGCGAGCCCCTGAGCCAAAGGGATTAGTACTCTGTTAGATTTGTATCCGTTCGAGTTTTGAAAACTAAAGGCACCACTAGGCTTAGGTCACCTTGTCGGACTGATCATCCGGCTTGGGATCTTTACTTTGTTTGCCAGCTGCAGCTTGGATTCTGTTTGTACCGACCATGGCAACGGTAATTATCTGCCGGTCCCATTTGTATGGCTACGGTTCGGATACTTTTGATTTGCCGGTCCCATTTTTATGGCTACGGTTCTGATCCTTTGTTTGGTACCACGTTTAGTGGCTACGCTTTGTTTGCTCTTATTACTTCGGTGATAGGAGGATTTAGCTATTTGTGGTTGCCTGTGTTTTATCTGTATATTGCTTTAGTTTATGATTTCCGTTGGTTATGCTTTTTATGCTCAGATTCGTTTAATGTTTATGATATCGATCTTTATCATATTGTCGCTATTATTCAGGATTTGAAATGTATTTCCGACGATTAAACGTTTGATGCAGGCTTTTATCTTTTCGAGATATTGTACATCTGATATTGTTCTTTTACTTGTTTTGACATTTATGTTCGGTCTTTCGATCGTTCAGCATGCTTTATTGTCATTATTGTTTAGACTCGTTATTCGGTTTTTCGATGATTTCGTCTGGTTTTATATATGTTCTTTTGTTCATATTATTTGTTTATTTGCTTGCCAGACCGTCGTGTCTGACCCCTTTTGTTTGGTGCCAGTTCTTCTCTTTTCGGTTTGTAGGTGTTTGATCAGAGGAGGCGGTGGGACCGCTGGTCTGACGTGAGAGGCTGTCCGTTGATATCACTTAGATGTCAAGTTTGGCAACGGAGTTCGTATCTAACTTTAGGGTAGTATTTCTGTTTAGTTGGATATTGTTGTATGGCTTTATCAGCCTTTTTCTTTTGGGTTTGTAATTAAGACACTTGTTAATTGTAATTCGAATATGGGAAATAATAGATTTGTTACTACCAGCTCAGTGTATTGTGATTTATGATTTATGCCAGACTGTTTATGATGGCTTTATGACATTGGTTGCGTACGACACGGAACCCGATGGCCACGGATTCCGAGTCGTAACACCTTGGTTAGCTTCCGCGAAAAATACACTCTGATTATGTTGGGATGTGATTATCCTCATTCACGCGGATCTTGGGAACTATAACAAAAAGTTTCAAATTATTCCAAAATTTCGCACCCCGAGATCGGTTCGCTGCAGGTCCCGGTTTCGGGGCGTGACAGGTATGGTATCAGAGCTGGTTAGTTTCTAGGAAATAAAATACTCTAGAGACATTAAGACGTGTGGTGAGGATTCGTTAGATTGTGTCGATTTGTTTTCCCGTGTCTTTGTTTCGTTGGATTTGAGTCGGCTTTTCTTTCAGTTCGGGAGATTTTGCTTGTCTTTTCTTTTAGTTCGTGTTGTTAGGAGATTTGGACGGCCAAATTTCCTCCTTAGTAGTGGAGAATTTAAAATCTCCATACTCTTGTCTAGTGTCTTTTGTCTGTATTTGTGTCGGAGACTGAGAACCTCGTGAACTTAGTATGTTGTTTTCGGAGAACATCGGCAGACTTTCAGCCTTCAGCATCTCCGTCGTGGTTATGAGAGAAGACATGTGCGTTTGCCCGCCAGAGTTGGACTTGAGCATTATTCGAAGACCCCCTTTCAGCTAGTTGGAGATCGTCATGCGGCGTACCAAGGTGAGTAAATATAGATTATTGGGTGAACTCAGACTAACTTTCCAAGATGAAGGACCGTAGAAGACACATTAGTTGGCAATTTTTATGCAGGGAGAAGTGACCTTAGTTAGTAAGATTTGGAGTGGTGCAAGAAACTCAGGGACTTCCCCGGATTCGACGAGCATGGTTATGGCTTTGGTTGGGAATTTTGGTGACTTGCAGTGTAGCCAGTGTAGTTGGTTCAGCAGGAATACCAAGTGGATGGTTCGTTGGGGTCAAGATAATCTTTGGCGGTAGAAGAAACTTTGTGGATTTCACCGACTTTTAAGGTATTGGATTGGGCAATGTGCAGATGCAAGGGAGTACCTCAGTAATTTGGATGACCATTTCTTATTTAAGAATGATTTTCGTGATGTTTTCATCGCTGTTATAATTTTTCAATTAATATCTATGATTTATCCTTGTAGTGTTTAAAAAAAAAAAAAAAAAAAAAAAAAAAAAAAAATGGATTTAGGTTTCTTCTTTAAGGCTTATTTTGAAATAAATTATATTATTATACTCTTTTCATAAGTCACATGAGTTCGTTTTCGTAAGGATTTGTGTTTCGAATTTTTGTTTAATCTTCATAAGATATTATCTTATAATGACCTTAGAATTTCGCTCTTGTTTAGTTTTCTTAAATGTTGACACTTACATTTCAAAACCTTAAAGATTTCAAAATTTTGTATGTGTTTGGCTGGAAATGGATTTTACAAAGTTTAATGTATAGTCATACCATATGAATTTGATTTATTTTTGAGATCTTGATTTAAAATTGTTGAGCATTTCAATGAATTGTTGGGTCATGAAGATGTGGATTTCAAAACGAATAATGTTGTTTCATATTCAAACTTTGATAAAACTTTATTTATTAAGCTTTATTTTCAATTTGAAAAGTGTAACTTCTACTATGTTTTAGAATGAGGAGATTTAACTAAGTAATTATTTCAGTTCCTATGTCAAAAAATTTTAAGATTTGTTTTGCATTGATTGGAGTGAGTGGCATTAGCCTATGGTTGGAGCTTGGAAGTGTACGGAATTGAGGAGTTGATGGACGTCAAGATGTGTACTAGTTCAGTGGGAGGTAAAGTTGGATCTACGAGAGAATCACCATCGTCCAAGAATTGGATTGTAAGTTTCAGCTCTTCCGGGATTGACATCAGATTAGTGGATGTGTTTTATTGATGACACGGTATCAGGTAAGAGATCAAGAGCAGCAAGTAGATAGGGTCAGATGTGGGCAAGATTTCAGAGTACATCACAGAAAGGTTAAAAATTTGGAGTTGTGATTTCAGAATGAAGACGGAATGACGATGTTCTTAGAAGCCAGAGTCTGAATGGTGCAGTGTAAGTAGGTATATGGAATTCCAGAATTTTGGGGTGAAGATTTTTCAGTGAAAACATGTCTACGATCACACCTTCATACAAGCGTCAAGAGCACCATATACAGTTTCGAAGGACTTAAGGCACAGAATTCCAAGTGATAGAAAGAGATAGAATTCACAGTTTCTTGAACCAACAGTGACTGACAAGGTGAGTAAAAGAAATGATTCAGTGCAGGAACGACAGGTGACACCAAGGGTACTTCGGAGAATTGTTGAATTCTAGTTTGGGGCAGAAAAGTATGTTTTCAAGCAGATGTGTAGAATAGTGTGAAGCCTTCAACCGAATCAGAATGTGGTAGACTGTGCATCTCACCGTCAGCTGTGTTAAGAGGAGGTCTCTCAGTTACCAAGGTCTAGCATAGGGTGTCAGTGTTTTCGTTTGTCTTTTTGGGTTTTCGATTTCGATTTGGTTTGAGCCATTTGGAGGACCAAATGGATTCTAAGGGGGGGGGGGATGTAAGATCCCGACCCCAGTTCTTTTGTTTAGCATTGTTTTAATCGTGGTTTAACTTTTTAAGCGAGATTTGATTTAGTTTGACCGCGTATTTGAGTTTGACCGGATTTTTCCTTGCCTTGGAGATTTTGAAGACCGTTGACTTTAGTTTGACCCGGTCCTTAGGATTTGTATTTTTATGGGAAATTACTTCGGATTTCTAAAAAATTCTGGATTTGGTGTATTTTGACTCATTTTATGAAGTTTAAACAACTTCCATGTTTTGACCACCTTGATTTGAAACTCAGAAATCACGTTTTTTCGAGGAAAAAGGGGCAAAAATGACATTTTCACTAAATCTGTCCAAGAATTTCGAAAATTTCAGAAATTTGGGAAAATAGACTTTTTGGAAAGTAGATATTTCGACGATCGTTTTTCTCTTCTTCGTCGTTTTCATCCGGGGCCCGCTTATACCACTTTTAGCTTGATGAAGACCGGGGCCCACAAGACCCATTCTATAAGAGGGGAACCCCCTCTCTTCTTCTCTTCATTCGATCCCAGCAACTTTTCTGGGCTAGGGTTTTCTCTCCCAGCCCTTTCTCTCTCTCCTCATGTATCCCTCCTCCCTTGATGCTAAATGGAGATTTGAGCTCCCCTTCTTCTTCCCCATCTCTCAAGCTTCCCCTAGACACCATTTTTGAGATATTTGAGCTAGGAGAAGCCCTCCATCCAAGCCTCTCTTCTTTGTTAGGACTCCTCAAGGTTTGCAATGTCTTTCCTTTCATGAGATTCTTGTTTTTCAAACCATTTTGAAGGGTTTTGTCATACATGCAATGGGTTTTCATGGAGGTTTACAATGGATTGGATTTTTAGGGTTCTCTTGAGCTATTTGGGGATTTTGGAATTTTGGAAGCTTGAGGCCATTAGAGGACTTTCATAGAGTATCTTTCATCTTCTCTTGACTCAAGGCAAGTAGATTTCCAATTAATATGATGGTTTCTCTCATTTGGTACCATTTCATGGATTTTCTTCTTATGTGCTAATCTTTCTTTTGATCATGGATTTACTTTGATAGAATGAACCATTGTTACATTGATTTCCATTCATGTTATTGCTTTACAATGCATGGGAGGTTTGTTTTTACTTGGTCATTTAGAAAAATTTGACTATCTTGTATTAGGAGTTGGGTATAAGGAAAAACTTTGATTTTGAAAGTATTGTGTTTGCTTTAATGGATTGTTTAAGGATGGTGATTTGATGAGTTTGGAAGGTCAAGGAAGGGCCCAAAGGATCTAGGATCATTGTGTGAAAGGTTGGGATTGGAAAGGATTGAAAAGGATTGAAGAATCAGAAAAAAATGCAAAGACATGGAAGATGTGCAGACTCGGGCTGGACTGGGCAGGCCCAGTCCGCTCGAGCGACCCAGCGGGTCGCTCGAGCGGACCAGGCACTGTCTGGGTCCGCTCGAGCGACCCACTGGGTCGCTCGAGCGACCCAGCTTCTGTCTGGGTCCGCTCGAGCGGGCCTGGGTCCGCTCGAGCGAGCCCAGCTCAGTCTGGGCTCGGGTCTGGGCCTGTTTTGAGGATTTTGTGGGCCAGTTCGTTGGGGTTTCCTTGGGCTTTCTACAAGTCAGTTTTTGGGCCTGTTCAAGTCAGTTTTGGGCTGTTTAAAAATTTGTTTGTGGGCTTGATTAAAATCAGTTTGGGCTGTTTAAAAATCTGTTTGTGGGCTTAATTAAAAATCAGTTTTTGGGCTTGATTAAAATTAGTTTTTGGGCTTGATTAAAATCAGTTTATGGGCTGTTTAAAAATCAGTTTGTGGGCCTGATTCAAATCAGTTTTGGGTCGTTTTTAAGATCAGTTGTGGACTGTTTTAAAACTTGTTTTGTGGGCAATTCAAGTTCAGTTTTGGGTGGTTTTAAACATATGTTTTGTGGGCCAATCAATGTTTAACTTTGGGCTGTTTTTGAAATGTGTTTTGTGGGCCAATCAATGTTTAACTTTGGGCTGTTTTTGAAATGTGTTTTGCGGGCCAATCAAGCTTAGTGCTTGGGACTGTTTTAATAATGGTTTAGGCCTTGTTTTAAAGGGGCTATTTTGGGCTAAATGAGTAGGTTATTTGGACTTGGTTTAAGGCCAGCTATGGGCCTGTTTTCGAGGGTTTTGACATTACCTTTGATACTGGGAAATTTGTGAAATGGGAATGATGTGAGAATGAGTGTATGTGAAATTACCCGGGAACCGTTCGGGTCTTAATGCGCACTTTATCATTTAAATATTATGGATTTTCATTGGCATCAAACGCACTTTTTATTAATTAATGTTTAAAGGTTAAATGTGCATTGAGATGGTTCCTTGGTAGGTCATTAGGTCATTCTCCACTATCCATTCCATTTCAAGTCAGATCATGTATTTGTATTTGTATTTCGTATTTGTATTCTTGGGTGAACTAATTCAAATAGCATCGATGATTTGTTATAAAATCATGTGGCTTTCCACGTTCGAAAGGATTGACCGTATGATTTTATACAAATCACCTTGATGCGTATTTGAACGGTTTACCCGAGTTATTCGTATGTTTTCTCCGATTCGATTTGAAAAGAGATTTGGAGTATGTTTGTCACCTTCGGGATTTCTTCGATGAGACCATTATTTGTTAAGATTAGTATTTTGAAAACAAACCCCGAGGCAAGACGGGGCCAGAGCTATGTGGTGCGAGCCCCTGAGCCAAAGGGATTAGTACTCTGTTAGATTTGTATCCGTTCGAGTTTTGAAAACTAAAGGCACCACTAGGCTTAGGTCACCTTGTCGGACTGATCATCCGGCTTGGGATCTTTACTTTGTTTGCCAGCTGCAGCTTGGATTCTGTTTGTACCGACCATGGCAACGGTAATTATCTGCCGGTCCCATTTGTATGGCTACGGTTCGGATACTTTTGATTTGCCGGTCCCATTTTTATGGCTACGGTTCTGATCCTTTGTTTGGTACCACGTTTAGTGGCTACGCTTTGTTTGCTCTTATTACTTCGGTGATAGGAGGATTTAGCTATTTGTGGTTGCCTGTGTTTTATCTGTATATTGCTTTAGTTTATGATTTCCGTTGGTTATGCTTTTTATGCTCAGATTCGTTTAATGTTTATGATATCGATCTTTATCATATTGTCGCTATTATTCAGGATTTGAAATGTATTTCCGACGATTAAACGTTTGATGCAGGCTTTTATCTTTTCGAGATATTGTACATCTGATATTGTTCTTTTACTTGTTTTGACATTTATGTTCGGTCTTTCGATCGTTCAGCATGCTTTATTGTCATTATTGTTTAGACTCGTTATTCGGTTTTTCGATGATTTCGTCTGGTTTTATATATGTTCTTTTGTTCATATTATTTGTTTATTTGCTTGCCAGACCGTCGTGTCTGACCCCTTTTGTTTGGTGCCAGTTCTTCTCTTTTCGGTTTGTAGGTGTTTGATCAGAGGAGGCGGTGGGACCGCTGGTCTGACGTGAGAGGCTGTCCGTTGATATCACTTAGATGTCAAGTTTGGCACCGGAGTTCGTATCTAACTTTAGGGTAGTATTTCTGTTTAGTTGGATATTGTTGTATGGCTTTATCAGCCTTTTTCTTTTGGGTTTGTAATTAAGACACTTGTTAATTGTAATTCGAATATGGGAAATAATAGATTTGTTACTACCAGCTCAGTGTATTGTGATTTATGATTTATGCCAGACTGTTTATGATGGCTTTATGACATTGGTTGCGTACGACACGGAACCCGATGGCCACGGATTCCGAGTCGTAACACCTTGGTTAGCTTCCGCGAAAAATACACTCTGATTATGTTGGGATGTGATTATCCTCATTCACGCGGATCTTGGGAACTATAACAAAAAGTTTCAAATTATTCCAAAATTTCGCACCCCGAGATCGGTTCGCTGCAGGTCCCGGTTTCGGGGCGTGACACTAACGATGCTCTCAATGTACTTGTTTGCCAAAACATCCATAGATCCTTTCATTCTCATTGGAATGAAATGTGCTGACTTGGTGAATCTGTCAACAATCACCCAGATACTATCACTATCTCTCGTGGGTGGTAATCCTGACACAAAGTCCATGGTAATGTGCTCCCACTTCCATTCTGGTATCTTCAAGGGTTGAAGTAAACCTGGAGGTTTTTGATGTTCAACCTTCACTTGCTGACACACTAGACATCTCGAGACAAATTCTGCAATGTCCTTCTTCATGTTATTCCACCAGTAAAAACTCCTCAAGTTCTGATACATTTTGGTGCTCCCAGGGTGAATAGCATAACGAGAATGGTGTGCCTCAACCATAATCTCGTTTCTCAAATCATGAACACCCGGTACACATAATCTGTCCTGGCAATACAACACTCCATTTATGAGTCTGAATTCTGTTCTGTCTGCTATGTTGTCAATAACTCTGACTAACTCTGGATCTTCTCTCTGACTGCCTTTGATTCTAACCAGAATCTCTGGTTCCCAAGTTAGCATGTTGGCAACCATAATTCTCTCACTCTGAGGCTGAAATTCTATAGTCATATCTCTGAATAATTCTGTCAAAAACCACTCTATCTGTAAACATCCGGTATTCGCCGTCTTCCTGCTCAGTGATTCTGCTACTACATTAGCTTTCCCGGGATGATACTTTATCGGAAAATCATAGTCCTTGATGTACTCCATCCATCTAGTCTGCCTCATGTTAAGATCCTTCTGTCCAAACAGGTACTGAAGACTCCTGTGATCCGAGTGAACCTCGAATTTCTCTCCATACAGGTAGTGTCTCCACATTTTAAGTGCCATAACTACTGCTGCAAGTTCTAAATCATGGGTAGCGTATTTCTTTTCATGCTCTTTCAACTGTCTGGAACCATAGGCTACTACTTTCCCATTTTGCATAAGAACACATCCCAGTCCAATGCCTGAAGCATCGGTAAAAATCACAAATCCTCCATTTCCTGTAGGTAAGGTAAGGATAGGAGCTGTAGTCAATCTGGTCTTCAATTCCTGAAAATTCTCTTCACACTTCTCTGACCACACAAACGGAACATCCTTCCTTGTCAATTTGGTCAATGGGGCTGCTATACTGGAGAATCCCTTCACAAATCTTCTGTAATATCCTGCCAAACCCAGAAAACTTCTGATATCTGACACTGACTTCGGACTCTGCCAACTGACTACTGCCTCAATCTTCGCTGGATCTACTGATAAACCTTCTCTAGAGATGATATGTCCAAGAAAAGACACTTGCTCAAGCCAAAACTCACACTTACTCAGCTTGGCATAAAGTTGATTTCCTCTCAAAATTTGCAATGAACTCCTTAAATGATCTGCATGTTCATCTCTGGACTTCGAATAGACTAGAACATCATCTATGAAAATGACTGTGAACCGATCTAAGTATGGTGCAAAGATCCTGTTCATCAAAGCCATGAATACTCCCGGTGCGTTGGTCAGTCCAAATGGCATAACCAAGAATTCATAATGTCCGTATCTGGTCCTGAAGGCTGTCTTCTGCAAATCTTGCTCTCTAACACGTATCTGATGGTAGCCTGATCTCAAGTCTATCTTCGAGAAGTACTGTGCACCTTGCAATTGATCAAATAACTCGTCTATCCTTGGTAAAGGGTACTTGTTCTTGATCATAACCTGATTCAGCTGCCTGTAATCTATGCACATACGCATTGTACCATCCTTCTTCTTTACAAACAGCACCGGTGCACCCCATGGTGATACACTCGGTCTCACAAATCCCTTGTCTAAGAGATCTTGCAACTGAGATTTTAGCTCTCTTAACTCTGCTGGAGCCATACGGTAAGGTGCTTTTGATATCGGTGCCGTTCCTGGCACAAGCTCGATTGTGAAATCAATTTCTCGAACCGGTGGTAATCCAGGTATTTCTTCTGGAAAAACATCTGGGAATTCACACACAACTGGAATATCTTCCACCACTTTGGACAATTTGTCCTCCGCGATAAATGCCATATAACCCTCACAACCACTTCTAATCAATCTATCTGCCTTCAAGGCGGAAATTATTCTCGTGGACATGGGTCTCCGCTCTCCAACAATCTCCACTTGCTGGTGATTTCTGTCTGCCAACACTTGCAATCTAATTGTCTTGTTGAAGCAATCCATCACTGCTCTATAGGTGGATAACCAATCCATACCAAAAATCACATCAAAATCTTTCATCCCAAGAATTATTAAGTTTGCAGATAGAACAAAGTTCTCCACTTGCACTTTACATGCTGGATAATAGGATTCACACTGCACGGTTTTCCCTAAGGGAGTACTGACGAAAAGAATATAATGCAATGGAGCTATATCTCCCACCAAGCATGCAGCAAAAATAGGTGAAACAAAAGAGTGTGTGGAACCAGAATCAAATAAGACTCTAGCAGGTACATCTGAAATAAAGAGTGTACCTTCCACAACTCCTCCAACTTCCTCGCCTTCCTGTTGATCCAAGGCAAAGAGTTTGCCACGCTGATAAGGCATCTGCTGTCCTTGCTGCCTGTACTGTTGACCCTGAGGTCTCTGTTGTCCCTGGGGCCTCTGTTGTCCCCTGCCTTGCGGTGGTACTGGAAATCTAAGCTGTTGCTGCTGCTGTGCCTGCCTCAAAGGCTGTGCTGCTATTGGTGGTCGAAGAGCTGCATTCCTCACACCTTGTCCAGTCCTTTTCGGACAATCCTTAACCTGATGGCCCATCAAACCACACTCAAAGCAACCTCCTGTAATCCATCTACACTCTGCTGTCGGGTGGTTCCTACGACAATGATCACAACGAATTCCTGTTGTTGGACCTACCCTAAGTTTCTTGGCTTGTTGCTGATATTGCTGCTGTGGACGCTGCTGCTGATATGGTTGCTGTGGACGTTGCTGCTGATACTGACCTGAACTTTGACTCCTAAACAGATTATGTGCCTGTTGAAGTTGTTGAGCGTAGAGAGTCTTCTGCCTGATAGACTCTTCAGCCCAATATGCACGTTTCAGATTTTCCTCAAAAGTAGGCAATGCAACCGATGTTACCTCCATCTTAATGTCAGGCCTCAATCCCCGAACAAATCTCATAATCTTATCTTCTTCGGTACGTACTAAGGCTGATGCAAACCTAGACAGGTTAGTGAATCGCTGTTCATAGGTCTGAACTGTATCTTCTCCTTGTAACAGGGTTTCAAACTCCACAATTTTCTGAGCTTGGATATGTGGTGGAATGTACTTGGTACGAAATTCTTTCTGAAATGCTTCCCAAGCATTGGCATCATCGATTGTATCATAAGGTGTCTTTACTGATTTCCACCATATCTCCGCTACACCCCTGAACATATAGGCTGATAACTGTACTTGCTCCTGACCTGTGCACTGAAAAACATGAAAAATCTTTTCCATCTGTACTATCCACTCGTCAGCATCGAGAGGATCTTCGTTCCCATAAAAGACTGGTGGGTTTCTCTTCTTGAACTTATCATACATATCATTCGGATCTGTAACTCGAACTGGCATTACTACCTGAGCTGGTGGTGTTGGCCTCTGTAAGACCTGAAGCATTTGTGCCTGGAAAGTAGCCTGATCTTCCTGCTGTTTTGTCTGACTCTCTTGCTGTTGAGTCTGATTCAAAGTTTGTGCTTCTTGTGAAGTCACAATTGCTTGCATGAGTTTGTTAAATTTGTCCTCAAAAGAGTCACTAGCACTAGCATTGGCATTACTGCTATCTGGTTTACCACTACTATTGGAGCGCATATTACGGCCAGCCATTCTGAAACATAAGAAACATTAGTCCTATGGGACTCAATCTAACAATCAAACTATACAATCTACAAAAGCTAAGATACCCAAAAAAAAAGACCAATCCTCACACGTCTTAGTTTCTACTTATTTTAAATCTAGAAACAGTAATGCTCTGATACCAACTTGTCACGCCCCCAAAATGTAAACCGGGGTTATGCGTGAGATTAGGGCTAATTAAAAAAAAAATTCTTTTCAAACTTAATTAAATATAACTTAGCCCCAATCATGTCCCAATTGGATCGAAGACCGCTGTGAGGTGTAAACATTTCCTCAAATACATATATCAAATAGCGGAAGCTTATAATTACCAATGGTATCTTAGAAGAGTATAGTTCGAGCAAATACTGAATACTATAACTAGAGTTCAAGTTTGAGACTGTTAACAAAAGTATTAGTTACAACCAAAAGATAAAATAACCAAAAGATAAAACTAAACAGATATATTATTAAGGCACTCATGTACGGGGTCGTCACGGCTAGACAATGCCGTCCGTACTATACTCTACGGAGTCATTAGGCTGATCTGCCTGAACTTCCTCCATCGATTCCTCCTCTGCGTAAAAGTAAGGCTCGGTACCTATGCACCAAGAGTAATATCATCAGACACGACGGTCGGCAAATAATGTATATAAGACATCAATAGATATGTAAGACGAATTAGATTTGACAATAGATAGACCAAAATCATTAGAAATGCCTTGCATTTAGAAGTGATAATGCATAGCATTCGAATCATAAACAGACCAATAAGACATCTAACAAATAGGCAAATCACAAAAGCTAATGCACCACGGATAGTTTCCATAACCCTCCATACTCAACATGAGAGTTAGTGGTAGAGTGGCACGGGATAAAACCCCGGCAAGCAATCAATATGATACCCTTAGAAAAAAACAAAATAAACAAAACAATCATCAATGCGGGTATCCAATGTGATGGTGTACATCCATCTAATAAGAAAAAGTCGTACTGCGCAGACGTTCCAGCCAAAGTCCTCACACAAATGGTGCCCCAAATTGTGTTGGGCGTTTACAGCTAAGTGATGCCTGACACAAGAGTCCTAAACAAACAATAGTGAGGGACTAGACTTTCTTGTGTGAACAAGATTCGTCAATCATCATAGAGAAACTACTTTTCCATCATCAATCAAAAATCAAAATATCAAACTTCTTCAATACAAACTTCTTCAATTCAATATCATCATAAGTAGTTCTCAACATGCTTTACAATCAAAGTTGTCTAGTCACAACACATACATCAAACTTCAGAACAAAACGGAACATCAAAAGGGATCCTAAAGTCATCATCTAAGTTCATCATATGATCCCAAACAAATAAAACAAACGAAGCTAATGAACATGTACATCACATGTAGACAGTACCAGACAGTACTATTCGGAATCATAAACGATAGACAATCCAATCCTAAGTACCAATGTTAATCCCGAAGCATCATACATTCCTACTCAGTCAACGAAAGGATTAAGGTTCAGGATACTCAGATGAATATTCTTCGTGCATAGATTTAGGAAGAGTATCCCGTTGTCCCGTACCGTTCAAGATTGAATAAAAATGGATTCCAATGCAACCGGAATAACCATGAGGAATCTTCTGCTCAAAACACTCCTCATACATAGTCAAATGAGTCCAAAAAGATAGCCAAGGTTCCATACAAGTCCAATAGAAAAAGAGGTCAAAAGAGTCCCTCAAAAGGTCCTCAACAGTTGTCCCGGTCGACCTAGTACAGCCCGGGTCGACCTGCATTAGTGTGCAGAAATTGTGAACAGTAAAAATGGTCAGGCTTCAGCGAACCTGTCCATGTGTCTTCGGTCGACCTACCCCTTGTTTCGGTCGACCTACTACACTGCAGAACCAGATTTCAGGTTCTGTTAATGCAGTGGATTGGGTCCAATTCCATTCCTTTCTTCTCTGAACCTGATATATGATCAAATCAAGTATAAAACCAATTCATTCTAATTCTATTTGTCTATCTAATCAAGTCATCAATTTCATAATCCAATTCATTAATCAAATACACATAATTATCATGTTTTCAAAACTAAATCTTCAAATGAGAAAAGGTCATCTAAATCATCAATTAATCATCGAATCAAAGGAGAAACAAACATATCAGACATAATATATAAATTACTTGCCTTGATGAAGAGCTAAATGAAAATCCAAGAGAAATTTGGGGAAAATCTCTTTTAAGCTCAAAGGTGAAGAAATCCACTTTCAAACCCAAATCACTCCTACAAATGCATGCCAAGGGTTGAGGTGAGTCTCCCTAATCCATTTCTAACCAAAAAGGAAGAAGATTCACTATGGTTAAAAGCTTTAGAAGCTTACCTTTCAATGGGTTGTGGTTGGATATTCTTGAAAATGGAATGGTTGGATTCCTTGGAGCTTGAGGAAGAAGATGTGATGTTTGGATTGTGAAGATGGAGGCTCTATGGCTGGCTTTGGTAAGGAAGTAGTGAAGAGGAAGAAGAACATGAATAGTAGTGAATGAAGAGATAGAGTTGAGAAGGAATGAATCATCCGGATGAGAGTTTAATAGAATGGTTGCAATGAGTGAGTGGAGGTGGTAGAGAATGAGTGGTTAGCATAGGATAAGTGTGAAAACTATATGGGTTTAGTCCTTGGTTAGCCTAAATGATCAATTTGGGCCTCTTCCTCGCGTCGAATCGAAACGCGGTAGAAGACTAAAGTTCATGAAATTACCCGATCTATCCGATGCACCCAAAATCACAAAAACTCATAATTTCGATAAAACCCCTGAAAACTCCCAAAATTGCAAACACCCCCTACTGTACCCAAACGCTCTCGGACTCGCGCGAGACTTCGTACGCGTGATCCATATGATAAACCCGACTCGCTAAGACTCTAAGCAAACTTACTAACTAATCAAATAATTAATTAAAATTAATGATGGGTTAAGGGACGGGATGTTACATGGCACAGTAAGAAACAAGATTCAGTATCCCTTTCTACAGCGGAAGCGGAATATATTATAGCGGCAACTTGTTGTACGCAAGTGTTATGGATGCGGCAAATGCTCTCTGATCTAGGAGTTCCGACAACGGATCCTACGCCGATCCTCTGTGACAACACAAGTGCAATTCACATCTCTAAGAATCCTGTTCAGCATTCTAGAATGAAGCATGTTGCAATCCGCTATCACTTTCTCAAGGAAAAAGTTGCAGACGGTGAGGTAAAGTTGGAATATGTTCCAACTACTGAGCAAGTTGCTGATATCTTCACAAAACCTCTGCCAAAGGAAGTCTTCGAGTATCTCCGGAAAAAATTAGGAGTTACTCACTCTCCTAATCCTTAGGAGTTGTGCTTGAAAGGGGGAGCAATGTATTCCTTGAATATCCTATTCGCTCCTTGGTTGCTCCCTTTGGACTTGTTGTCAAAGGGGGAGAAAGTCTTATGCTAGGAGAAAGCTATGCTAGAAGAAGTTATACTATGATAGCTTGGGGGAGATTGGTATCAAGAATGTGAATGTGAAGACAGGGGGAGTTTATGGTTCTGAAGAAGCTTCATGAAGGTCAACTGGTTCAAAGTGTTCCAAGTGTTGCCAACAATTCCAAAGGGGGAGATTGTTGGAATTTGAGATGACTTGAGAAGTCTTATGAAGCATTGAAGTGTTTAGTATCTCAAGTAATCATTTTATGTTGGAATTATTGTCAACACAATGTCACAAGTGTGGTGTTGATAGTGTGGTATTGATAGAGCTTCAAAGAGAAAACAGAGCTGTAACAGTTCAGGAAATCAGAATTCCTGAAGCAGTGTGGTCGGTCGACCGAGGACCCCATGCGGTCGACCGGGAAAGAGAAATCTGCAGCAGACAGTCCCAATTAGCTCTCAGTTATTTTGTGCCACAGTGTGTCGCCGGACGACCGGGGACCCCATGCGGTCGACCGAGCACGGGAACCAGAATTGCGCAGAAATAGAAGTTTTGCACGAAAATTCAGGAAACTTATGTCTTTCGTTTGGAACTCTTTCTAAACGAATTCTAGCCTAATTTGAACACTCTTTAGGGTTACCAAAACCTATATAAAGGCTTGCTAAGTTCATTTTTATGAGAACAGAAGAGAAGTGAGAACAAAACAGAGGAGTTTTGGAGAGAAGAGTGATTGGAGAAGAAGGCGCTGTTGTGTGTTGCTGTGTTGCAAGTTTCTACAGCAAGTTGGACGAAAATATGCTCATGAAGATGGTGATTCGTCCATAGATAAGTGTCTCTCTTTTTATGCTTTAAATTTCAATTTGTGAGGGATTGAGAGAGAGAGATTGTAGAGGGGAAGGGCTGTAGAAAAGTTCTCTACTTTAATTCTGTAGAACATCAAGTTGGTGCTTGGTGTTAGGGGTTTGGTGATCCTATCTATTGGTGCAGATAAATTGTAAAGGGAGTAGGTGCTTCCTAGATAGTTGGTGCTATCTGAAACTTAAGGGTTGGTGCTCTTTGTCGTTGGTGCGACTAAATAGATTCAGACCTGTTCCGGATCGGTGTTCGGACAGTCTTTGAACCGTGGACGTAGCCTTTTGGTGAACCACGTTAAATCTGGTGTCCTTGTGTGATTTGATTTGCTTTTGTTGTTAAATTGGACCTGTTTTTAAGGAATCACTAATTCACCCCCCCCTCTCAGTGATCGCGATATCTAACACAATAACCATTGAACAGATTCCACAGATTCCACAGACATTACAACCCTAAAAAAAATTAAAAGATATTGAAGTTATAAGTAGAGACCATATTTGTATTTACGATATACCTCTCCTTGATGAATTCCCTCCGAAATATGATTTGTTTGCTGGAAGAGGAGTACATTGGACCCATCGGCAATGTTTTCTTCATGAACCTGCAAAATATCAAATGTGATAATTGGCCAATTAATATGGACAGTGGACAGTCAAATTAGTTTTGACTATTCGGAGTATGGGCCATGCATCATAGGGCAGCGACTTGTGCAGTTGTGGCAAAATAATTTCCTAATAAGTAATAAAGCTTAGCCAGAAATGAATATAGATAAGCCCCTGCTTAGTTACAGCTTGGATTACCAAGTCCAAGCCCGATTCTAAATTCATAATCTAAGCCCTGAGCTAAGTTGGTGATTACAAACATACTCCCTCATAAATTATCCGCTACTTTTATTAAAAAAATGGAATGAACTTTTTACACTTATCTGTCTAGAAGGCCCCAAAAGATTTATTGCAAATGGAACATGTAATCCAAGAATTCACACAAATACAAACGTGTACAATAGAATAGTATAGATATGTAAGGAGGAGTTACCAATGGCCTGAGCCGGAGTGTAGCTAAGTCTCATATCACAAAAATTGGCCAAAGTCTCAGCCAAAACCGAAACAAGCCTATCCTTAATTGTATCATAGTTTGCTACCCGTTTGTTTAGTTGGTATTGAATTTATTAAGTTTTTAAGGCATCCCTATCTCTCATGTGGTCAATATTGAAGGATCGGAGATCAAGTTTTGTAAGATGCCTTTAAACAACTTCCTTTTTTTATACTTGAAAATTAAACTTTAGGAATATAATGAATTTTAACTAATTCAATGCCAAGTAGGCAAACAGCCCCCCAGAGAGATGGGGCTAAGCCTTCCTTGGTTTGCTCAAGTTACCTATGACACACCTAGATTCTCCGTGAATATGTATGGTACTGTTACTTATAATAGGAAAGCGAGCAAGGTACTGTTAGGTAACAAGGCACAGCTAGCATCTTTTACATTCACAAGATTTCCTATGCAAGATTTCCCATGATATGGGTAATGACTGCGGTCTGAATGTCTAATTGCTCAGTTACATGCCAACCTCTCATGGAATTTTTAGGTGACAAAAAGTCGTTTTATAGACTACTCTAGGGTATTATAATATCTCTCTAATTACTCACCAAATCACGTACAAAATGGCATGTCTAATCACTTGTTGAATGCTGATATTCAACGTCTATTCGGAGACCCCCATTCAGATTGGAACTATTAGGAAAATATCAAGTCAAAAATCTACAAAATCCGTAGCATATTCAGAGTTGTTTGGATCTCTCTAATTGTTAGTCTAATCACATTGATTAAATAAATGTCATGTCTTGGACTAGTCTAATGTTGAGAAATGAATAGGAAAAACACACTAGTCTCACCCTCTTTATAAGATAGCATATCTTTGAAAATTAGTCAGTCAGTAAAAGTTAATTTGATTCGAAGTCTATTCAGAAAAATTCATTTATATGATAGTATCTAAAATTGGATAATAAAGATGAAGATCCACAACTGACTATCACATGATTTTCCTTTTGATGGCATATCCACCTTATAACCCTCACCCCTTACCTGTTTAAAATTGTTTCACTATAACCCATTTGACTATATGATTTTGACGAATTTAATTCCATTTAAACATATGGCCCCAATTAAAACTAAACTTAAAACATTTATATCAAAAAGTCATATCAGAATAGATATATAAATCCGAAGCAATCAAATCATATGTCCATCAAGTTATTCATAAAATTTGGAAGTGTTTGGTACTACTGGTTTGCGTAGTTTCTATATAAGCGATCCACACCTCATTTTGTTTGGTTAGACAGACTAGGTTGGTTAGGCATAAAACATTTTTCTGATGTCTTTTTCCATCTCTAGGTATGTTAAAGTGTGATGTCTAGCAAACTATTCTCATCTGACAAGAAGTTCAAAAATGGGCTAGTTAATGCCATCTTGCAAGCATTTCCAGAGGGATTTTCCTTTCATAACAATTGCATTATGTCAACTATGTGTGCTGCCACCAGACCAGATTTTTAATCCAAACTATCTGGGGCCCCTGGAGAAGAGTCTCGATACTTTATCTCTAATAAGATGAATCTCTCGGCTACAACTCCAATCAATGTGGCCAAGAAAGTAGAATCTGGGGAAAAACAGTTTATTAGAAGAAGGCCATAGACACAGCTGATAACTTGACCAAACTCACCCCACCCCACCCTACTCTCTTCAAGAGCCTGAATTTCAAAAACACCAATCTAATGCTGATCTATGTAATGATAATGTTGTTTTGTAGGAAGCTTGGATGCATGAAGTCAGGGAAGAATGTTCTCAAATGAGTCAGTAGATAGCTAATAATATTTGTTATTTTGGTTGTATGTCTCCTTTTTGTATTCTTTGCTCTTATTAATAAAAGTCATCACTTTTCAGAAAAAAGAATGAGGTTCGAGAAATACGAAGTTCTATATAACATGCCAAGCATTTCTATCCCATCATGGATACATATGAATATTTGTTTGATTAATAATGCAGTTGGATTTCAAGTAAATGAGGAGGAAAAACATATATCCAGTATATGTTTTTGGAGAAGTGATGTGTGGTTCCCATCGACTGTGATTGTGTCAAATTATTACTTTCTTTAGGTTAGACAACTGCACTTGCTACATTTTTAAAAAGGAAAAAATCACCGAATATAGAAAGCATCGATCCAATGCTTCACAAGTGAAAATTTCATCCTCAAATCAAAGAGTGGGCTGCTTCTACTTTGTTATTTGGAATCCAGTTGGTAAATTCCATTGAGAAGTTATCTTAATTCAAAACCAATTTACTATGATTCCATATGACCCCACAAAAAATGAACAAATAGCAGCGCTCAACTTCGGTGCAGCCATTTCTAAATGGGCAAACTAGAAAGTGTGAATGAGATTGCATTTTAATGAAAATACAGAGTTAGAAGGAGATTGCAAGGTCGCTCCCTTCCAAACGATCAAAACCCATTAAAACACAATAAATCCCACTGCAAATTTAGGGTACAAATATTCCTAGGGCACAAATACAACGACGAATAGAAACATACCTCCATGTGCGTCACCCTATAGGATAATGTTGAGAAAGATTGGAGCGATTGATACCCTGGGACCACCGTCTGGGACCACCGTTGAGAAGAGAGAAGACGACAATGATGATGAAAAGGAAAAGGGAAAGGGAAAAGAGGAAAAGGAGACAGAGACAGTGCGAGTTAGTGGGGTTAAGAATTGCGCAGTTATAGTCGATATTGACTATTGCGCTAAAAGACAAAAAAAAAAAAAGGGAAACGTAGATTTAGGGCCCAATCAGTGTGATCTTCTTTATTAGGGCCAATTGCAATAATACCCTATTTTTTAGGGTTTTTCCCGTTAAATCCCCTTTATAATAGTAGAGGATATATATATATATTTCTATTAAAATGCCCACTAATTTTATCATTTTGTGATGGCCATAGGCTAGCTGAGATCTTCACTGTTAGGGTGGGTTTTGACCGTTCATTCATTGGGCAGAATTCTGGCTAGCAATTGTGTTTTAGTAATAAATAAAAGTAGGGAAAAAAGTAAGTGAAAAAAACAAAAAGTATAAAAAGTAAGTGGGGCCCACATCTTACATTTGATTGGCTAGGTGTGTAGTGAAAAAAAAGTAAAAAGCACATCGTCTTTCTCTCTTTTATAAGAGTAGATAGAAATAAAAGTAGTGAAAAAAGTAAGTGAAAAAAATAAAAAATAAGTGGGGCCCACATCTTACATTTGATTGGCTAGGTGTGCAGTGAAAAAAAAGTAAAAAGCACATCATCTTTCTCTCCTTTATAAGAGTAGAAGATATAGTAGGTTAACAAGGGCCTATTTTAGAGGAGACATAACACTACACCATTTCAGGGCTTTTACAGCGTGCAATGCACGCCGTAAATGTAAGTTTACGGCTCACGGGGGTCATTCCGTAAAAGCTCCTGCCGTAAAAGGTTCGATGTAATTACAGCGTACATTTACAGGCCGTAAGTAGGATCAATGCACGCCGAAAATGATGCTCTTAGGACTTTTTGGACCAAATTTATGGCCTACTAAGCAGGCCATAAATACTAAACTTTTACGACATAAGCCGTGAATACTTAAAATGAAAAATATTTTACACAGCTTGCATTTGTGGGCTGTAAATGGGTTGTGTACAATCTGATTAACAGCTCCAAATGCAAGCCGTAATTAAGTATATGTTTTTACAACTTGCAAATGCAGGCCATTATAGAATTGGAGAGTTTCAATTTACGGCTCGCAAGACGCGCCTTAATTTTTTTTTATATAAAAAAATTAATTATTTTTTAATTAAAAAAATTAAATCCACATTTTTTTATTGCTACAAATACAAATTAATAAATTAAAATAAAAAATGTAAACAGAACCTGCAAATAAACATTTGACCTGCAGTTAAAAACAAAAACACTGGAGTTACAGTCTATACAAGCTAGATAGGCCATGGGAAAAAAAATACATGAAAATGATCATCCATTCAAATCAATACCAAAACAATGAGAGAATTCTTGTTTGTTCATTTACAAGATTCACACACTTTTCGTCTTCTTCCATTGGGATTTATTCGCGAAGGTACCTACCATATATATTACTTATCAAAACAATCTCTTCTTTGTTCCCTTCCACATATATTACTTATCAAATATAAAAGAGCAAGAAAAGATAAATCAAGCTTGAAGAACATTCATATGTTGCCTTTCTAAAAATATGACATGGTATATTGCTTATTTGAAGTATTCAAATATCATAGCGTCCACTATTGTCGAAAAAATTTGGGATCAAGGAGCCAGTTCGAAATTTGCTTCCAATAATGAATACACTTCTCCAAGTGAAGAGACCTTGAAATCTGGTTTTACACCAAATATGGAAGCATCAGGGGAGTCATATCTTCCCATTTCATCAAGCAAGCATGTAAAGGCTCCTGCGCGTTTCCCACAAACCACATGTAAAGTATCAAAAGTTCAGTTGTTAGTTGAGCACTCCACCTGTAAAGAATCCTAATGATATGAAACGAGAAATAATTTCTTAAAATAGTAAAAAATCAAGAAATTGGAAAGAAAATACTAGATTGCTACTCACATTGTCAAAGATTGAGCTACTATGCATCTGTCAATCAAAACAAACAAGAGACATGACCTCAAAACTATCATCAAGAGCATGGATTCCATTAAATAAATGAGGACTCGTCCTTAAATCAATGGAAAAAAATAAATGAATTCCATTAAATAAGTGAGCACCACCTGTGAGATTACAATTTCACTCAAAATACTTAATTTATATACTACTTCTATTAGTGTCACCTGATACACATACTACAAAATCATCATTTCATGTTCCTGATCCACTGCCTTTTGCTTGGAGTATATGTGCACATCACAGGTAAGATAATATAAAAAGCATTCTTAATTAATTTTCTCACCAATTTTCTTAATCACCACAATGTTCCTTGCATTTGCATGCACTGCCGAGACTAGTATACCAAGAAAGAAAGATAACATTCCTATGTTCAAGTTGTTTAACATTTATGGCAGAGTATTTACACAACTTGGTCAATAACCTCAGCAGTTTGATCAGGTCCTGATGTTCCCAGAGAGACTCCAGTCCATTCATATCGTCGGAATCTGAAGTCAATGGATTATTCTGTGAATTGTTTGTACTGGGTTCCTTTGAATCATCATCTAGCTCTGCTTCTTTTGTGTTAAAGCCTTCCAATTCCCTTCTGTTTTCGCACAAGTCCATCTCAGATAGAAACTTATTAGACAGTGTTGTATCATCAGTTCTACCTGCTTTATAAGATTCTCTATCAGAATGATCCGAAATTGGGAAATGGGTATCTTCGGATTCCAGTGATTCAACAGCCATTGATTGACCATCTTCTCTATGGATGTCTTCCAAATCGCCTTTGTGTTCACTGAAATCATTCTCAGATAGAAAATCATTAGAAAAGGTTGAGTCATTGACACCGGATTGATTCATAACAAAAGATCCTTCGCTGAAATCCATGGATTCAGTATCCGAGAGGTAGAGCTTATAAACATCCACTTGATTACCAACGTAAGTAAACCGGTCGCTGAAGCCATTGGACTCTGCATCAGAATTACATGAGCACTTCAACTGGGTTTCTGGCATCTTTTGGATACCTTCTGTTAATTCTTCCTTACCGCAAAAAAATCCATCAGTATATCAGTTTCCATGCAATTTGTAGTCACATGTTGGAACTCACAGAAATCTGTATCGAACAGGAACCCGTCGCTATTCGAATCTACTGTTTGATTCTTAAGAGAGAGCCCATCACTGAGAGAAATTGACTCTACGTCTGAATCAAAACCATAATAATCTTTCTCTGACAGAAGGTCGTTCTTATCAGATGTATTGATTTCTGAATTGACAAACGTTTCCACCGCAGCGACATTATCTTTGCTGAGAAATTTAGCTTCTGTGCAGCCATTTTTTAGTACTTCAAGAGGAATTTCTGATTCTGAGTTTAGTTGCTGGAAATCTTTAATCAACACAACTCTGCCTTCGTATTTTTTATCATATAACTCCTTTCTGCCAGAAGAATTGTCATCTGTAGCAACATAAGATTCTCTGATATGAGAGCTTGTCATCGTCTTTAGTGTGTTTTCCTGGTAATTAGCAACATCAAATTCCTCAATGCTTCTTCTGATATCTTCAGAACTCTAGAACTGAAACTTAAAACTGAAACTTGGAGGAGTAGTCTCCTTTTCTTAGAACCCTTCATACTCTGAATCCTTAAATTCAATAACTTCAGGTGTGGAATCAAAGGATCTTGATACATTTGATGGTGAGACAATTTCATCATCTTTCTTGGGAAGAAGACTGCAACTTGAATCATCCTTGTGTGGGGGTGTTTCCACTAAGCCGAGATCAGTGCTAGCCCCGGTCTTAAGGCAGATTGATTATGCCTCCCCTTGGCCAAGGCTGACCACGGCTGAAGGATCGCGGCATTCGCCGAGGTGAGATTTCCCGAAGTCAGACCTATCCGACCTCGGCATCACACCTCGGCAATGCGGATTTGACAGATATTGATGGGACTAACGACGAGACAACGACGCATGCTAAGGCATGCCCTGCATACTATCATTACTGACAAAACGGCGTATACAGAACACGTGCGCCCCCAGAGCATGGCTCCGGGCCAAGCCCGATGGGACCTGGCCCAGAAGTCAGAACCGCCGCCTGACCCGGCAAGGCTAGCATTTAATGAAGCATGGGTAGGTGGGGCGGCATTTAATGCATTATGGGCTGAGTGGACGTAGCCACTCGAGTGGCCAGCCCAATCTTGAGACTCGCCCACGCTAGTCATCCCCATCGCCTATAAATAGCATCTCCATCTCCATCCTAAAGGTACGCAACCCATAACATACGAACTCACTCTGTAATTTTCTCTTTATCTCCCTTACTCAGTCCCTGAACTGACTTAAGCATCGGAGAGCCTTGTGCTGCCCACAGCCAGGGTCCTCTGACTGTTTGCTCTTCCCTTTCAGGCTTTCAGGCGGCATGTCACCTTCACCATCTTGGATAAGTCCTCTTAGGCACCCCAATTATTGTGGGTCATTATTTTCTGCACCTACAATTGGCGCCGTCTGTGGGGAAGTAATATCCCAACCTTCCCAACCTCCTCAATCATCCCTGAAACCATGCCTCCGAAAGCTAGGAAGGGCGGAGAATCCTCGAGAGCAGTGCTCGAGCAGCCAGCACCGTCGACTGACGTCCCTCCTCAAGGGCAGTCCCGAACGGTGCAGGGCACGTCTGCAGGTGAGGGCCGCCTAGGCTCGCAGCTCTACGTCGAGGTCCCCCTCCAGGAGGGACTCGAGGCCTCGCTTTCGGTAGATGAAGTCACGCCACCCCGACGCGACGAGCGTCGGTATGAGTGTCCCCGCAAAGATAAAGCCGTGGCCGTAGAAGAGACGCGCCACGTTCGACCTCCCGCCGCTGGAGGAGATGTCGCAGCTCAAAATGCCCTCCTCTAGAAGCAGGAGCGGTTAATCCGCGAGCTCCAGCAGCAACTGAGGGCAGCGCAAACTGCCTCGCTGAGGCAGGTCTCTAACCCTCAGGGACAAAGGAAGGATGCCCCGAGCGGGGCAGCCCAGCCTCCTCGTGAGGATCTGAGAGACCATCTGGACCACAAGCGTAGCCAGATCCATGATGAAGGCTCAAGCAACAGCCGAAGTCATCACAGCCGCGATGGCCGAGCCCATAGCCATCGCAGCCCGAACCACTCCAAGCGAGGGCCAAGAGCGCGGACACCGGAGAAGGACGACGAGCAGGAGCGATTCGACAAACGCGTCAGGTTGGCTCTTCAGCACAACCTGGACGCGCGGGACCAGAAACAAATCTGTGGCCATACTGATCTGGGGGCCTCACCCTTCACGAGAGACATCGAGCAGACTCCCTTGCCCAAGAAGTTCTCCGTCCCGCGGTTCGTCCCTTACGACGGACTGTCCGACCCATCCGCTCACCTCCGGCACTTCTCCCAGAAGATGTCCATCTGGGGAAACGAGGGCCACCTCAACTGTAAAATCTTCTCCTCCAGTTTGGGTGACCTCCCTCTGAAGTGGTTCTGCGCCCTCCCAGAGAGGTCAGTTTCGAGTTGGAAGGAGCTCCAGCTCTCCTTCTTAAAGAAGTTCCAAGCCTACAGCGCCGTCCCCAAGACAGAAGGGGACCTTCTCGCCCTGAGGATGAAGCAGGGCGAGAGCCTCGCCAAGTTCGCCTAACGATTTTGGGCGGTTTACAGCCAGGTCGAAGGCTCCAGGGAGGAAATAGCAATCTTTGCCTTCCAACATGCCCTGATCCCCGGCCACCACCTCCGGAAGGATTTGGTTGGAGACCCCCCAGAATCCATGCCAGCGTTGATGTCCCGGATAAAGCGCTTTGTCGCCCGGGAGGAAGATGAAATCCGGGCCCGGGAGGAGGACGAAGACCCGGAGCCCGAGCAGAAGAGCAGCCAGCCTCGGCAGAGGGGCAGGAGGCCCTTCCAGAAGCAAGAGCCCAAGCAGGCCTGGGTCGCCAATTCGGCGAAGCCTGCATCGTCCACATCTGGGGGCACCAGGAGGCCCAGACCTCCCACCGACGCCTATGAGGGCATCAATACCGTCTTCAAGGAGCCGATACACCAGATCATGAACAGGATAAAGGGCAAGCCGTTCTTCAAGTGGCCCCTACCCTTGAAGAATGAGCCCACTGCCGGCAGCCGAAGCAAGCTATACTGTTCCTACCACAAAGGTAAGGGGCACAAGACCGAGGAGTGCAAGTCTCTGAAATGGCACCTGGAGAGGCTCGCCGGCGAAGGCCGCATCCCAGAGTTCGTCAAGGCAGAAGATGCCGACGGCAGCGAGAGCCGAGTTCACCAGAGCACGGCTCGGGACCCAGACAGCAAGGACTCCGAAAAGATCATTAATGTGATCCACCTGGCGTCCTCAGCTCCCACTCCCTCATCTCGCGGCAGCTCACAGGCTCGTGCCGAGGCCAGGCGGGCATCGCACGGGAAAGAAGTGATGAAAGCTGAGCTCGGCCCTGCGCCCAAGAGAACTCGCCGCGACCGACCCGCAATCTCTTTCTCAGACAGAGATTTGGAGGGAATTCAGCTTCCCCACAACGACCCCATGCTCCTCGCGATGAAACTGAGAGACTTTACCGTGAAAAGGATCCTCGTCGACTCCGGAGCTCCTCCGAGGTCCTCTACTATGAGTGCTTTAAGAAGATGAACCTCTCAGAAGCGGACCTCACGGAGGTCCGTGCACCCTTGCTAGGGTTATCCGCTAAGCCAGTCTATCCCAAGGGGAAAATCACCCTGGAAACCTAGGTGCGCGGAGCCTCCGTGTTGGCCGACTTCCTGGTCGTGGACGCCCCTTCTCCCTACAACGTCATCTTGGGCAGAACGTGGCTCCACAAGTTGGAGGCAGTCCCTTCTTCCCTCCACCAGAAGCTGAAGTTCGTACTCGAGAACAAGGAGGGCAAGATGGAAGTGGTCACAGTGGAGGGAGATCAGCAGCAGGCCAGGCAGTGCATGCTGGCCGCAGTCCCAGCAGAGAAAGAGGCAGAGCGCGTCAATCTCGCCGAGTTCGAGAAAGGGCTAGATGAAATCGGCCGAGATCCCGAGAAGAAAAGCATTGAGGATCTGGCCGAGGTGAGGCTCGACTCGGCGGACCCAGACAGGTTCTTCCTGATCGGTACTCAGCTGCCAGACGAGGAGAGGGCCGAACTCTCAAGGTTCCTGATGCAGAATGTCGACGTCTTCGCTTGGAGCCCGAGCGAAATGCCTGGGGTCGACCCCGAGGTCATGTGCCACAAACTGAATGTGGACCCCAGCCACAAGCCAGTGGTGCAAAGAGCCCGAAGGACACTGCTGCAGCAGACAGCCGCGGTCGTCGAAGAAGTCGACAAACTGCTGGAAGCAGGTGCCATCCGGGAAGTCAAGTACCCGGTCTGGCTGGCCAATACGGTGGTGGTTAAAAAGAAAACTGGTAAATGGAGGGTGTGCGTGGACTTCACAGACCTCAACAAGGCCTGCCCTAAAGATAGTTTCCCCCTTCCAAAAATCGATCAAATGATCGACGCCACCTCTGGCCATGACCGAATGAGCTTCCTCGACGCCTACAGGGGCTACCACCAGATTCCACTATATCAGCCTGACGAGGAGAAAACATCCTTCATAACCCCCTGCGGCACTTATTGCTACAAGGTGATGCCCTTCGGGCTAAAGAACGCGGGGGCAACGTATCAACGCCTCGTGATGAAGATGTTTCAGGCTCAGCTCGGCAGAACGGTGGAAGTATACATCGACGATATGGTCGTCAAGTCAGTGCACTCCTGCGACCACCTGGCGGATCTCGGCCAAGTTTTCGGTATCCTTCGCGCGTTCAAGCTCAAGCTCAATGCTTCCAAGTGCGCCTTCGGCGTAGCCTCTGGCAAGTTCCTCGGCAGCCTGGTAACGCGGAGGGGGATAGAGGCCAATCCAGACTAGATCGCCGCGATCCAGGGCATCCTGAGCCCCTCCACCGTAAAAGAGGTCCAGAAGCTCACAGGAATGGCTGCAGCACTCAATCGCTTCATTAGCCGGTCATCAGATAAGTGCAGGCCTTTCTTTCAGCTTCTGAGAAAAAATCTAAAATTTCAGTGGACTCCTGAGTGCGACCAAGCGTTGGCCGCGCTCAAAGCATATCTGTCCTCACCACCCTTACTCTCCACCCCAACTCGGGGGGAGATCTTGTATTTATATCTCGCGGTCTCAGATCACGCAGTGAGCTCCGTCCTCATCAGAGGACGAGGGGGTTCAAAAACTAATTTATTACACGAGCAAGACCCTGCTTGATGCCGAGACCAGATACCTTCTATTGGAGAAGCTCGCGTTGGCTCTCGTCAGTGCCCCACGCAAGCTCTCCCATTATTTCCAATCCCACACCATCGTGGTGATCACGGAGCATCCATTCCGTTTTATATTCCAAAAGGCTGACTTTTCAGGGTGAATATCAAAGTGGGCACGCCCCAGTCCGGCACGGAACTGGGGGGCATAGGGCATGTGCCCGAAGCAACCGAGGTCGAACAGTCTCCCGCCTCTGCATGGAAGATCTTTGTCGACGGTTCGTCCACCTCCAGGAGAGCTGGCACCGGCATAGTCCTCCAATCGCCAGAGGGTCTCGTCATAGAACAGGCTTTCACCTTGGACTTTAAAGCAACAAACAATGAGGCAGAGTATGAAGCACTGTTAGCAGGGTTAAACAGCGCCCAAATCCTCAGAGCCCAGCACCTGGTGATCTTCAGCGATTCGCAACTGGTAACAAGCCAACTCGCTGGAGACTACCAGGCCAGGGACGACCGGATGGCGGCCTACTTAGCCCTCGCAAAGAAGCTACTGTCTCATTTCCATAAAGCCGAGGTCAGGCAGATCTCCCGAGATGCCAACACGCACGCTGATGCGCTTGCAAACCTGGCCTCCGCAGTCGAAGCAGGAAAGAAAAGGACCGTCGAGGTCGGGTCGATATCGAGATCAAGCCTAGAACTCCACTCACCGCGGCTAGTTCTTTGTGCTGATCTCGGCCCGAGCTGGATGGATCCGATCATCACTTACTTGAAGAACGATCAGCTCCCTGAGGACAAGACTGAAGCCCACCGAGTCAGACTCAAGGCAGCTCGATTCTGGCTATCTCCCAAAGGTAGACTCTACAGGAAATCCTTCACAGGCCCCTACCTCCAATGCGTCCATCCAAGCACGGTGGACAACTTCCTGTATAAGATCCACGAGGGAATCTGTGGCAGTCACATGGGAGGTCGATCACTGGCCTACAGGGCTATAAGCCAAGGTTACTGGTGGCCCTACATGCAAAAAGACGCGCAGGTCTACGCCAGGAAATGCGAGAAATGCCAGAAGTTCTCCCACTCTCTCCATCAGCCAGCGCAAGATCTGAGTCCCCTCTCTAGTCCGTGGCCCTTCGCTCAATGGGGCCTAGACATTGTGGGGCCTCTCCATCGAGCTCCAGGGAACAAGAAATGGCTGATAGTCGCTACGGACTACTTCACGAAGTGGATAGAAGCTGAACCGTTGTCCTCCATCACGGACAGGGACTCCAGGAACTTCGTATGGAAGAACATCCTAACGAGGTTCGGCATCCCCAGGACCCTGATTTCGGATAACGGGACTCAGTTCGACTCCAAACCCTTCAAAGACTTCTGCCAAGAGCATGGCATCAGAAACCATTACTCCACTCCGGCATATCCACAGAGCAATGGCCAGGCTGAGATATCCAACAAAGTGATCCTGGACGGCCTGAAAAAACGACTGGACAAGGCAAAGGGGAGATGGGTTGAGGAGCTTCCGAGCGTGCTATGGGCATACAGAACAACTCCAAGGAGGTCCACCTCGGCGACACCTTTCTCTCTGGCCAATGGGATGGAGGCGGTCATTCCTTTAGAAATTGGCCTCCCCACCCTGAGGACAGAGCTGGTCGACCAAGGCCGAAATGAGACGAACCTGGCAATGGAGCTGGACCTAGCGGACGAGCGCCGAGAAGCGGCAGCCCTACGTCTGACTGACTATCAGCAGCGGCTGGCCAGAGCATACAATCAGAAAGTCAGAGAAAGAAGCTTCTCCGTGGGAGAACTGGTCCTAAAAAAGACCCTGCCAGCAGACAAAGAACCAAACGAAGGAAAGCTGGCACCGAACTGGCATGGCCCGTTCAGGGTAGTCTCACTGGCGGGAAGATCATCCTACAAGCTCGAGGACTTAGAAGGCAAGCCACTGCCGAGGCCATGGAATGCATCCCACTTAAAGAAATTTTATTTCTAAAGATGTAACGAGTCTCAGAATCAATGAAAGCAGCTTTTACCCTGTCATCAATCTGTGTCATCTCTCCTTAACTGACTTCGGCACCTCCGGGTCTACCGCCCTGGAAAAGGCTTCGAGTTTAAATACTCAGTCGTTTCCTAAAGCTCTGGGTCTACCGCCCTGGAAAAGGCTTCGAGTTTAAACACTCAGTCGTTTCCTAAAGCTCCGGGTCTACCGCCCTGGAAAAGGCTTCGAGTTCAAACTCAGTCGTTTCCAAAAGCTCCGGGTCTACCGCCCTGGAAAAGGCTTCGAGTTTAAACACTCAGTCGTTTCCTAAAGCTCCGGGTCTACCGCCCTGGAAAAGGCTTCGAGTTTAAACACTCAGTCGTTTTCTAAAGCCCTGGGTCCTTGACCCTGGAAAAGGCTTCGAGCTCGGACGCTCAGTCGTTTCCTAAATTCCGGGCCCATACACCCCTAGAGCTTGCGCGGCCGAAATCTCCGGGACTCTGGGTTCAAACACAGCCAAGATCACCAAGGTTCTGCGCTCACCTCGGCGCACGACAGCTCGTCTGGGCCAAAGCTAGTCCATTTCGGCCAACTGAAGTGAAAAAAGCAGCACGACACTTACCGAGCTCATATACTTGGCTAATATCACTCCCTCGTCTTTTTATTGCGGAAAATGCTCAGTGCCTTGGATCAAACCCTGCCTCGCATTCTAAGAGCTAAAGCCACTGAGCGCGGCTACTTAATAATGGATTCCCAAGGTACGGGTCTCGGCCATATGGCCGAAACGAAACACTTGGAACATTCAGATCAAACACAAGCACAAAGTCAAGAGAAACACGGGACAGATACGAAGAAAGATTTCCATTTAAAATGATAAGAGTTTCCCGACATAAAGGGCGCGGTGCGCCTGAACAAAAATTACATCAAAAAAGAAAGGAGGGAGCAGCAACGGATGGACTTCACGTGGCATGAGTAACGCTACCCGCGCCCGCAGTCGCAGCTGCAGGAGGAGCTTCGGATGTAGATGCCGCGGCGGGGTTCGCGGCTGCAGCTGGCGCCTCAGGCACTGTGGGGGGGAGTTCCGGTCCCGGCTGGACAGCAGGGCCCATCTCTGCATCCTCCACGGCGTCCGAACACGGATACTCATCCGGCTGTCAAGGAATAATGCCTTCCCGACCCCGCCCTGGTAGAGTCTCGGGAGGCACCAAAATCAAAAGCCTTCTTCCGCAACTCCGGAGAAAGCTTTACTGAAGATTGCCCCATCTCGACGTCCCTGAACCGTCGGATCCTCATGCGGGCAAACAAAAGTGATTCAGACACGGCTTTGCCTTTAGCCAGTCGAATCATAAGAGGATCATCATCCTGTGCAGCACCCAGCCGATGGAAGCCAGGACAGTGGTATACATACCACGAATAAAAGATATGGGCTGAAAATACCCTATTCAGGGGAAGCCCAAGCCGAACCAGAAAAGCAGCAGCCTGCAGTTCGGTACACAGGTAGGAGTAAAGAGCTGGCACCAAAGCAAGCTGCTCTCCAAACGCCATCTGACAAGCCGGGAAAATACAATGCGGCCTGATGTGCGTTCCATCTCCTCCAGCAAATACAGCCTCACCAAGCCAATAAGTGAGGTAAACAGCGAGATCTCTCCGCAGTGCAATGTCAGGACATATGGCGTTTGTACTTGCACAGAAATCTCTCAACTCTTCTTGCATGGCCAAGATCTTCTTTGGATCCTGAGCTCCAGCTTCCTGGGTCACGCTATCAGAAGACTCCCTACTATCAAAAAAGTTGGGGAATGAAGAGCAAAAAACTCTTCCAACTGCTGGATCTAACTTTCGAACCCCCCTTCTCCTTCAAAAAATCATAGAAGGCGACGAGCTGAAAGTATAAAAGCCTGAACTCCTCAGACCGCCCCTCGAGGACGCTGTCAATCGGCATAAACTCCTCATAGAGTTTGCCGAGGATGGGCAATCCGGTAATAGCGCTCAGCTCCTTCAAAGAAAAACCAATCTCACCATTCGTCACAACGAAGGTATTGGTTTGTGGGAGAAATGACTCCAGCATAGCCATGAAGGCCTCGTCGGAAAAGATCACGGTCTCCCTAAAGGCGCGGACCGCATCAAAAATCCCGCCTTCCTTCAAAACGGCGCCACCAATCAGCAGGACGCGATCAGTCCACGACTTCCACTCGGAGTCAGCATTGAAACGACCTCGAAGTCGAAAAGGCTTGATCCAATTGCTGTCGTCACCGCTGAAAATACCAAGGCCCACCGGTCTCAAATCGACCGACGGATAATCAGAGCCCTGGTAGCCGCTGGATGGCATCAACAGGTCCATGTCAACAGGCGACCTCTCCGTATATCCAGGAGAACCGCCGACAAAAACCCCGGTCTTGATTACATTTGTCCTTCTCACCCAGCTTGGAGGATCTTCCCTCTTAGGGCACGTGGGGGCAAGGCTCAGAATCGAGACGGTGCGATCAAACATCGACCGGGTAGTAACAGTCTTCTTCTCACCATCTGCTGTGAAGGAAAACTGAAAAGATCTCCTCTGGTATGTAATGTCATCAGGGACTGCATCACCAAAGAAGAAGGTAGGCTTGGGCAAAACGCTCTGATCTTCCATCACCCATGGACGACTGCTTACCATGATCTTATAGAATTCCTCTCCCTTGAGAGTGATCAGTCGCTGCCTCATCTCATCTCTGTTGAGGGAGTCGCACTCTTCCAGATTTCTCTCAACATACTGGACCTTCTCGAAAGCCTGCTGAACGGCCGGATTAGAAGATCTAGAAGATCGACGAGGTACGCTTGTAGCAGGCTCTTTACCCTTGTTCGCTCTGGAGGAACCACCTGAAAAGGATGGAAAAGAAAAAGATCAAACATCAAAATGACAGAATCTCGCTAAAAAAAAATCTGGCGAAATTTTGACATGATGACGGGGCAATTCCGAAGAAAAGGAACTATCCCGAAAGAAATAGAAAGCTTGAAGATGGGCTCAACATCGCTGCGAGCTCCGAAACTCCAAACTTTCGAAACCTAAAAGTCTCCGCAAAATCAGGAAGGGCTCAACATCACTGCGAGCTCCAAGTTCCCAAATTTGCAAAAACTTTCAGGTATGCTATCACATCATGCTACAAATTTAATTTACAAATTAAAGGCATGCGTGAACATCTAGGTTTGCAAAAAAAAAAAATGCATTATCATGATGAGCAAAAAAAAAAAAGAAAAGAAACTTTCTCTAAAAAAAAAGGGGGAGGGAAAGAAAAAAAGAAGAAAAAAATGAGGGCTGGCCACAGGCCACGTGGCCGTACGGCCAGATCCGTACGGATCTGTCCGTACGGCCCACACAAAAAAAACAAACATGAAAAAAAAACAGAAAGCAAAAAAAAAAAACGTGTGAAAAAAAAAGGAGGCAAAACACGTGAAAAAGAAAAAAAAAAAGAAGAAGAAAAGAAAAAGAAAGAAACAAAAAAAAAAGAAAGAAGAAACTTTTTTTTTTTCCTACAATGGAGTTTTCTTGAAAAAAAGGGGAACTTACTTGAAGCCATTGATGGAGAAGAAGAATAAAAGTCTTGAAGATCTTGAAGAAGAAAAGCTCTTGGTCTTGAAGCCCTCTTGAGATTATTGCAAAAGAAAGTAATAAGAGCAAGAGATCCAACCTTCTCCTTGCTTTTATAGAGGAGAGCAAACCAAAGAAGGAAAGAAGAAAGAGGTAAGTGTTACTAATTAGTAACCTTACCAAAAGAAAGAAATTAGAAAGATTCTTTCCCAAAAGAAAGATATCTTGAGGGATTCTCTCCCAAAAAGAAATCAATGAGAGATTTTCTCCTAAAAGATATATCTATGACGGATTCTTTCCCAAAAGAAAGATATCTTGAGATATTCTATCCCAAGAATAAAGGGATCATGAGAGATTCTCTCCAAGTAAAGATATTCTTGGATATTCTCTATCCAAATGAGATATTTTTGGATATTCTTTACAAAATGACACCATATGAGATTCTAAGCTATTTCAAAAGCTTAAGGTCCCATGGGTTAGCCCATATGAGCCAGGTTTGACCACCTAGGCACACAAAAAAAAAGAGAAAATTTTTTTGGGCTTCTAGTCAAAGAGAAATCCCTCTTACCAAGAGCATACAAAAATGGTTCCATGCCTCTTTTGAGTTGATTGGACCATACAAAGAAATTCCAAGCCCCATGAGCTTCCAAAAATCAAACCATCCAGCCTCATCTACCAAATTGAGCCAAATTCTTGAAATTGACATTCCATCAAACCAAAACCTGGTCCCCTAACTTGCCACATACAGCCTGTTAGGTCACAAGACCAAAACCAAAAACCAAAGCTTGATCCCCTAACTTGCCACATACAGCCTGTTAGGTCACAAGATCAAAACCAAAATTGATCCCCCAACATTCCACATACAGCTTGTTGGGTCACACGATCAAAACCAAACCTGACCCCCTAACCTGCCATATATAGCCTGTTAGGTCACAAGGTCAAAACCCAAATCCACAACGCTGATGTCATCTTCAAAACTTTGCCTCGAGATGGTACGTGATCCCTTTCACTACCATAAAATTCCCCTGGAAGCTCAAAAGGCTACAAATACCAAAAAGAAAGATTGCTCAAAGACTCTTGGTCAAGTCACAGGCTCTCCTTCAAAAATCTCTTCGAGGCACATCGACTACAAAAGTTAAGCAACTCGCCGCTGTACCTCGAGGGGGCATTTGTTGACACCAAAAATGTCACTTTGCCTTTTCAAGATCCAAAGAGCTACATGAAGTCGCAACCTGCCATAAATAGGCACTGCTGCTTCCAAAATCAAATCTTGTCAGAATCAAACAAAACTGCAAGATTCTTCCAGACAGCCAAAAGAGGAGTACACAAGAAGTTTCGGGCCATTTCAAAATCATTTTGCCTAACTTCGCTTCTCCGACAGCCGAAAAGGAGCTCTCGGCGACCAAAAGCTCTCCGGGACCAGGTTTCCAAGACAGAACCTATGGATCATCTTAAAATGACCCCAATAGTTTCCCTGTCAAATTTCAAGTCAATCGGACATCGGTTGACCACACACTCAAACCACGACATTCTTCATCGCGACAAAAAGCAAGTCTGCAAGTGATTAGGACCCCAAACGGCTTCGAAACTCAAACACAAGCCTATGGTTGGTCTTATTTATTGCTCTAGGAGGCTTCACACAAATTTTAGGTCATTCCGACATCGTTTGGCCCAGTCTTCAGCTTTCTGACGGAAAAACTCGGCAGCTCTGCGCGACAAAGTCTTCGGCTTTCTCAGGAAATTGGAAACTTTGCAAAATAAAATGCAAGGATTCTCATCAGGTTTCCTACAAAGAAATCAGGCCAATAACTGGTCAAAATGTCAAGGAAAAGTACAGAAGAAAAAAGAATAAAAAAAAGCAAAAAACGGACGCAAAACGGGACACGAAAGGGGGAAAACCCCCCCAGGGTCGCAGAACCCCTGCGAACCCTGGGCCAGGGTCGCCGGCGACCTTGGACCCGGGGTCGCCGGGAAAGCCCGGGAAACCCCGGTTTTCGCCGTTTTTTCGCGATTCGAAGGGCCCAGCCTCTGGTACTTTCCAAAATTCATGCTTTTGAGACACCAAGTCCTCTGACATCCGTCCAAAACACGGGTAAATCATCAAGGAGTATCGAAGACAGTATTGATCGCCACCCGGGTCAACCAAAACAAGTGTGCTTTCCACCCGACCGATCGAGAAATCGACAGGACAGATGGCACCGACCCGCTGTTGGCAACA